>JBBPDI010081293.1:0-13855 GCA_037974545.1 Cucumis variabilis
TGTGGAGTAGAGTCAAAGCAAGAGGATAAGGAAAGTTGATCTCCTTTGAGGACAAGACCCACTGCATCAACATATAAGATAATTCAAAAAGCTTGTCAAAGTAACTTCCAAAATATATATTCATGTTGTAAAGAAAAAATGATCATTCCATTTATTTGAGAGTTCAACAACATAGAGTAAGAAGATTCAAACCTCTGACTTGTTGCTAAGAGGATATATACATTAATCAGGTGATCATTGTATTATGTAAGATATGAAATGAATCTAAATGATAAAAGAGTTTATTACTAAATTTGTTTATTCTCTTTCACAGGTGACAAAAAGATTAATGTAGGTCGTTCCCTCAAATTTTTTGTCTGACTATCTTAACCGGAAAGCTACTTAATTCACACGAGGTTGCTGAACAGCTCCCAGAAGAAGAAGAAACGCCCTAACATAATTCGATAATAACATAACGAAACCTACGCAATACGCCTTCTAAAAGTATTTATTAAGACATAAATATTCAAAAACGAGTCCTAAATGCCCCAAGCTTAAACTTTTTCTTTTACAATCTCTGCCCACGTTCTAATCACCACTGTACGAGACTGACCGGAGAAAAACAAAATGAAACCATTGCCGCCAAATTCAAACCAGAACCCAGAATCATACGCCCTAGGGCCTAAACCAAAACTCAACAGTCGATAGAGCCCAAGTCAAGATTCAAAAAACCCACACAACAACGAGTGTTTCTTCAAGAGCATAACCGATAATAATTATAAAAATAAGAACTAGATCTAGGACACGTTTGAGGAGAAGTAATCAAAAAACAGAAACTGCAGGGAAAGACGAGAAAGAAACCAAACAAACAATAAACAAAAGGAAAAGGGAAGAACAGAATTACCTTGTTGAAGAAGATCTGGCCACTGGAGAGAGCAATATAGAGAAGAAGGTAAGCATAAGTGAGCATCTCCCCTTTGCAAAAACCTTCGGCTCGGCGATCCGCCATTGTCCGTTGTCAATTGCAGGGTCAAAGAAAACGATTGTTCAAGCTTCCTAGTTGACGAATTGGGTGGATGAATTGCATGTCATTTGCAATGGCGGATTTTCAGATTCGTAAGTATCGATAAGAGAAAAAAAAAACCGCGTAAAAGAGAGAGAGAGAGCAGAGTAGAGAAGCAGCAATGCAAGAAGGAAAGGATATGGATTTTCTTATTTTTATGGCAAAGATTTGCCAAATCAATATCTTACCAAATTAAAGTTTTAAATGCAGATATTTATTACATTTTTACTTAGCAAAGCAATAAACTTAGTTTAAATATTGAATATTTATTACCTCCTCCCCAAAAAAATTATTAACTCTCACTGTGAAATGAGAATTCGAATCCTCCTTTAAAAGTTATAATTGATTTTTGTTAGTGTCATTATCTATTTTTAACTATCGGTTGATCTCTAAATTTTGATATTACTCTCACAATTGTTCATTAGTTTTAACAAAAATAACAAATACTTTAATTGTCTAAAATGCATTATTACAGTTATTCTATTGATGTGATTCAGAAAAAAAAAATCAACCTATAACCTTTTTTTAAAAAAAATCAAGATATTGATTAAATGAACAAAAATTTCAATTCTTTTAGAATAACAATTACAAAATAAAAGGTGAGACCTCAAGAGAATTGAGTAGTGTGGGTTAAAAAAGAACAATTCACCATTTAAATATTAATGAAGTTTACTATTCATATCAACTCACCATTCTCTCCAAAAACAAAACAAAAAAATCTCAAACTTTTCTTCTTTTATAATAATTACCAACTCAATATATACTTCTAATGTCAATTAGCATAAAGTAACATTTAATTTATATAAAAATTGACCAATTTGACCCATATGGTTTAGACTTAGTTTCAGTTTCATCTATAGACTTTTAAAACTTTTCATTAATTTCCTACCACAAATTAATTTTACTCGATAATTTATTTTAGGTTAATTTTCATAAATATAACAAAACACCAAATATTTACGGTTTATGTAACAAAATAAAAAAAGCCCCTGAAGCCGGTCATTCTTTTTAAATATTTCAGGTTTGTCCTTCATTTCCATCTTGTTATTCTTCAATTTATCTTTATTATTTTTTTTAAAGTGTTATCAAGATCGTGTACCAAATGTAAAAGATATTGGTACATAACAAAAATTGTTGAGATATTGGTACACGATTGTGTACCAAATCTATACCATATAGATACATATCGTGTACCAAAAAATTGTTGGGGTATTGGATATAAACAATCTAAATTATCATATACCAAACATAAATCTTCTATTTGATTTATATTTAGTACACGATCTTGAAAAAAAATCATTGGAATATTGGTACACGATCGTTTAGATTTAGGTATAGGATAGATCGTATACTAAATATAAAAGATCTTGGTACACAACGTTTAGATTTGCCTACATGATCACACGTCATGATTGTTTAGAAGAAAAATTACATACGCAAGTGGTCAATTAATAGCAGGTTAACTGGGATATTTTTTATATTTTTTATTGTATGTCTGTATGCTTTTTTTCATTTTTTAAATTGTTCTATATTTTGATGATTTTTAATATTTTTTGAAAAAACCCTTATTTTACGTTTTAAATAACACAAGTTTTTTATACAAAACAATACATTTACATTATAAGGACTAACATGAAATTAGTATATTCTCAGATTTGTCTTGAACACACCATCAAAGTTACAAGGTCATCATTAAATCCTACTCAACCAATAGTAGCACTGGTATTTGTTTCATTTTGGTAATATAATTTGTTGAATCAGTGGGCTCGTGTATTTTTGTTCAGATCTTTTTTTGCCTTCAGTCGTGGCAAAAAGAGAATTTTGGAAGGAAGCCTTTCGTTTGGATTTTTTTTTTTGTTCCTTTGCTGGAATTTATTTTATTATGGACAATATTTTGTTCTGAATGTTATTTTTTCTTTTTTACTTTCCTTCTTTTCTTGTAAAGATTCATTGTTAAAGTTTCACTATTTAACCCCAATCCATTCACCGTGTTTTGTGTGTCCGAGAAAAAGAAAAAGTACTCAAGCATTTACATTATTCTACTTTTGCATCAAGAGAAGATTGTTGTGTTATCTTGACCGTAGTTCTTTGCATCAAGTGTTTCGTGTTGTTTCTACAACCTATAAGTTATCGATAACGTATGTAGCAGCTCGTTGTCTTTAAAGAAGAAGAAAAACCTTCATTACCAAACTGGTTACTGAAGTGTTATGTTGAGTTCTGACGAACGTCATTAGTTCAGGGGGAGACTCCATTTATTAACTTTCTGTCTGATGATAAGATTGTAGCTTAATTAAGATTGAAGATTTTGGTTGCCAAAATCTAACTTTGAATTTTAGTGATAATGAAGTTTGTATCACGATTTTAGTACTGCGTGATTAAGTTGGTGAGAATCTTTGTACTAAAATCATAATAGGTTAATTTTGGTTGAAAATTATCAAAGTCAAGGACCCCCCCCCCCCCAAATGTAGATGTTGAGTCATCGAGCTGGGTTAACAACATTGTGTGTCTCTGTTGTTTCTACTTAATGTTCTTCTTGCAGTTTCTTCTAGTGATTAATTATTGTTACTATAGGTTGTTTACTTCCTTTATTCCCTAGATATTTTTTCAATTTGGTATAAGAGCTAGGTTCTCTAATGGATACTGCTCGTGAAGGAACCTCTACTTCAAGGCCCCCTGTTCTCGATGGGACCAACTATGCTTATTGGAAAGTGAGAATGATTTCTTTTCTAAAATCAGTGGATAGTAAGTGCTGGAAATTTGTAATCTCAAGATGGGAACCGCTAACTGTGAAAGATGATGCTGAAAAAGTATCTCTTAAACCTGAACTTACTTGGTCAAAGGAAGAGGATGAAGAATCTCTAAAAGATTCCCATGCTCTGAATGTCATGTATAATGGAGTTGATCAAAGCGTCTTTAAACTTATCAACACGTGTGTGTATCTTAAAGAATCCTAAAACATTTTGGAAGTTGCATATGAGGGAACCTCAAACGTCAAAATCTCAAGGCTTCAGATTCTAACCTCAAAATTCGAAGCCCTTAAAATGAATGAAGAAGAAACTATTGTCGAAATCAATATTTGTGTTCAAGATCTCACAAATGAGTCCTTTGCTCTTGGGGAAAAGTTGTCTGACACAAAACTTGTAAGAAAAGTTATAAGATCCCTTCCGTTGCGTTTTAATATGAAGGTCACTGCCATTGAGGAAGCTAATGATATTACCACAATGTGACTGGATGAACTGTTTGGTTCCCTTCTGACCTATGAACTAACGTTTGACGAAATTACTGGTGAGAAGAAAAATAGTGTAGCTTTCCAAAGTGTAAGCGATGAGTCAGTTAGATCATCCCAAAAAGGTGTAACTGATGAAAACCTAGTTGAAACTGTTGCACTATTTGCTAAATGATTCTCAAAATTCAAAAACAAATTCGATATAAAATCTGGAGGTTTCAAACTTCAACAAAATAACAATCTGAGTGCATAACATAATGGAAATTAAAATTTTGCATCAACTAGTACAACTAATGCATTAAGAAGAAAGGGTGATCGTACTGATGAATAATGATAATCAATTCAAGATTGACATGACCTTAAAATGCTATGAATGTGATAGTTTTGGACATAATCAGTCTGAATGTGCTACCTATCTTAAAAGAATGAAGAAGGGGTTTGTTGTTACCCTGTCAGATGATTCATCATCATCAGACAGTGACTATGAAGACTTTGGAAAAGTTTTGATGTGCTCTCTATTTGAGAAAGTAACTGAAAAATCAAAGTTATCATAAACCATAGAAACTTAGAATTCTTCCCTGTCAAGTGAGGAGATCATGAGCATGTGGGAAGAAGACCAAAAATTCCTAAAAGCAATGCGTGAACGAATTATTGCTCTCAATGAAGACAAGTTACGTCTAATGAAAATAATTACAACTTTAAAGAAAGATTTGAAAGAAGCTCAAAACAACCATGACTCTCTTTCAAAGTCTGTTCGTTTACTTTCTTCAGGAACAAACGCTCTTGATGATATTCTAAACAAACAAAAAGTTAAAAAGGACAAACAAGACATTGGTTTTTGTGAAGAAAGTTCATCATCCATCTGGACCCCTTATAATTGGGCTTTGCGCCTTTCTTTTTGGAAATTCATGTCAAAACTAAGTCCTACTGTTTTTGTCCATGGCTCTAAAGTAAAGACTACTGAATCTAATCCTTGTAGCGGTGAAATATCCAAAGATGAGCCTAGTAAACAAGTACATTCTAATAAATGGATCTATCATTATTGTGAAAAACCATGACACATTAGACCATTCTGTTATAAATTCTATCATCTTAGAAAATTCTCCCATCAAGTCAGACAGATTTTCTCTTCAAATAAATCAATTTTAGAAAACTGTTTTTCTCTCTAAGACTGCCTGGAAAAGAAAAGAGACACTCTCTCAAAATGTGTGCATCGTGGCCTTTACCACTGTTCACTCACAAGACTATGAACACTGGTATTTTGACAGTGGATAATCTAGACATATGACAGGCAACTTTCTCATTTTCTTTGTCCTATAACCCAGCAAATCAGGACAAGTCACGTTTGGAGATGGTACTAAAGGAAATTAAGCTAATTCAAAGTTGAATATATTTTTCCAAATGAATTCTCTACCCTCAAAGACTAAGAGATGGGGTATTTCTTAAGAATCTTGAGAGTTTTTTACAAGGTAGCTATAGGAAAGTTGTTACAAAAATAGTTAGAATGGTTAACTGTTTTAACTATCTTATTCTTATTCTACTCATTACATCATTCCACCCCTCTAGCATCAAACTCGTCCTGAGTTTGTCATGAAAGTTGAAATCCATCCGGCGCAATAGAGTATGACCAAACCAACCTCCTACATTTTGGATAAAAATATTATGATCGAAGGGATAAAATCGAGACAAACAATCAAATATGGCCACTAAAAGATGAATCTCTCCATCGGTCATAAACTCAAAAAAGACGTTTCCTTCAATCTCATTTAAAGTCGTCTTCAAAGAATCAATTTCAAAAGAATTAACTTTTGAAGAAAATCCTTCCAGAATCACATTTTCTTTATTATTCGTCTCAAGTTCTTCAACGGTTTGAAGATTCATTTCCATCCAACCAATGTGTCATTGATCTTTTGTTCGGTGTTTGATACTTCTTTTTCATCTTCTTTGTTGGATTTTTCTTCACCTGTGACCACTTCCAAGTCAACATTTTCAAATTCTTATTCTTCAATTTTATCTTCATGATTTTCTATTTGAAAATTTTTCAACCATGATTTCTTTGTCTTCACTTCTGTATATGAAACCAATCTGTTCTTGGGCTCTTGCAAATAAATTGAAGGTTGATCTACATGTTGAGTCATTTTCTCCAATGAATGTTGATTTCTTGGAAAATGGATTTGATTGGATCATTGGGTCATTTTTTTATATTGTCGCCTTCTTATTCTGTTTCAAACTGTTTTAGAAACATCATTAGAGTCACTAGAATCATTTTTTCAGTTTGGATGATAATAGATTCTTTGAGAAAATCGAGCATGAAAAAAATTTGAATGTTAAAATTCTTCTTCTGAATCACTTGAAACAGAATTCCAACATTGTTTATGGAAGTACAATTGATCTTCTTGTCTATACCAACTGTTGTTTCTTTTTTCTTCTACCATCCACATGTGGCTGAAACCTTCTGTTATGATCATTTACTGTCCTTTCTTGTCATTCATCATCAGTAGAATTTCAATCTTGAAGTTCTTGGTAGTAATCTTGGTTTCTTGGAAGAGGTTCTTGATAATCTTGGGTCGGTCTCCTTCTTTCTTGAGCCCTAAATCTTCTTTCTTGATGATTTCGTTTAACCTTATGAATTCCAGCACCACGGATGCCATGCTGATTATTGAAGTTCCTGCGATTTCCTCTTGCTCATCAGCCTCGTCTATCGCCAAAATTATGGTCGTTCAACATATTTGCTTTAATTCGTAGCAACACTGGTTGTTCCTCCATTCCTCGTTTCAACGCTTCAAAATTCTCTATCATCCTATCAAATTTGTTATGAAGATCTCCCAAGGATCCTTCGATGGCCAACAAGCGAATCGTCGATGTCTTTGGAGAGAAGGGTGGCAATTTCCTTTGTTTCTTCTTGCACATGATCATCCCTCACAGTTGGGTTTGTTGCCCTTCAACCAGCCATTCGTTCTTGAATCGAGGTTGCTCTGATACACTTTAAAGTAATTCAAAGTTGGATATATTTTTCAAATGAATTATCTGCCCTCAAAGGCTAAGAGATGGGGTATTTATTAAGAATCTTGAGAGTTTGTTACAAGGTAGCTATAGGAAAGTTGTTACAAAAATAGTTAGAATGGTTAACTGTTTTAACTATCTTATTCTTATTCTACTTATTACATTAGAAATGTTCTGGGGAAAGGAAATATAAATCACTTAAAATCTCCAGCTCTCAAGGATGTGAGACTTATTGAAGGTCTTTAAGCAAATCTTACCATTGTTAGCCAATTGTGTGATCAAGGTTACTTGGTTAGTTTCTCCAAAGAAAACTGCATTGTTCAAGACTCAAATAAGAATATCATGATAACGGGCACTCGATTATCTGACAATTGTTATCACTAAAACAATAATAGTAAGAGCCTTATATGCAACTTATCCAAGTCTGATGAAACTATGTTCTGGCATAAACGACTTAATCACATGAGTGTTTCGTCTATTTGCAATACACTGAGGGCTGATGCAGTGCAAGGAATACCATTGTTGAAACAATCATCTAAAATCTTCTATTCAGAATGCCTTGTTGGAAAGCAGACTAAAGCCTCACAAAAATCTAGTAATCACAGCTATACCAATCAAATTCTGGATCTTCTTCATCTAGATCTTATGGGCCTTATGCAAGTAGAAAGTCTTGGAAAGAAAAATATATGCTTGCGGTTGTTGATGACTTCTCCAGATACACATAGGTAAAATTTATCAAAGAAAAATCAGACACGTTCAAAGTATTTTGATCTCTGTGTCTTCAAATTCAACGACAAGATAAAAATGTAAGAAGAATCAGAAGTGATCACAACAGAGAGTTTGAAAATTTCATGTTCTTGGAGTTCTGCCAATCTGAAGAAATATTTCATGAATTTGCGGTTTCCTTGACTCCTCAACAAAACAGAGTGGTGGAAAGAAAAAACAGACTTCAAGAAATAGCTTGTGTAATGCTACATGCAAAAAACACTCCCTTTATATTTCTGGGCTGAAGCTCTTAATACTATTTGTCACATTCATAACAGAATTGCGCTCCGACCTGGAACATCCCTTACCAACTACTAACTATGGAAAGGCCACAAACCTAATGTTAAATACTTTCACATTTTTGTAAGCAAATGTCACATTCTAAATAACAGAGAGTATCATCATAAATGGGATTCCAAGTCCGATGAAGGTATTTTCTTGGGCTATTACCGAAAAAGTAGAGCCTATAGAGTATTCAACAAGCAAACCAGAACAATCCTTGAATCCTTAAATGTGATTGTTTATGATTCGAAAGATCTTATAGAAAATAATCCAAATGACCCATACTACGATCAACCATTAATGGAGCATACTACGTTTGTTAATTCTAATATCACTACTGAAGGTACCAAAAGCACCAATCCCAAAAGTCATTCATCAAAACCTTTTGACTACGAATGCCTAGAAAAATCATCATTAAATTACAATCACTCACCCACTGTATCGAATTCTGAAGTCTGTATTGAAGATCATCTCAGCACTATCTTCACTCATAACACTATGTTACTCATGTTCAAAAGAATCATCCGTGCTCAAACATAATTGGTAACATCAATAATGGAATCACTACTAGAAAGAAGGAAAGAAAGGACTATGCAAAAATGTTAGCAAATGGATGTTTTACGTCCTCTATTGAACCAAAAAATATTACTGAAGCTCTTCAGGACGATCGATGGGTCATGATAATACAAGAAGAACTTTTTCAATTCAAGCGAAAAAATGCAAATATTATTGGCACAAAGTGGATATTCAAGAACAAATCTGATGAGAAAGGTAATGTAATCAGAAACAAGGCCCGCCTTGTGGCTTAAGGGTATGCTCAAATTGAAGGTATCAATTTTGGTGAAACCTTCGTCCCTGTTGCTCGTCTTGAGGCTATTCGTCTCCTTTTGGGTCTTGCATGTATCCGAAAGATCAAACTGTTCCAAATGGATGTTAAGAGTGCCTTCCTTAATGGATATATCTCTGAAGAAGTCTATGTGTCTTAACCCAAAGGCTTCACCAATCTTGTTTATCCTAATCATGTTTACAAACTTCATAAGGCGCTATATGGCTTAAAGCAAGCCCCCCGTGCCTGGTATGCCAGATTTTCAGAGTATCTTGTCACCAAAGGTTTGGCTTCGATAAAACTATGTTCATTCGAAAACATGGTTCCTCCTTCTTAGTTGCTCAAGTGTATGTGGATGACATTATCTTCTGTGGGCATCCAAATTCACTAATTTCTGAATTTGTAATGAAATCTGAATTCGAAATGAGTATGGTAGGATAATTGTCCTTCTTCTTGAGCTTTCAAATTGCTCAATGTGACATGGGAATCTTCGTGACTCAAGAGAAATATGCTTGTAACTTAATCAAGAAGTTTGATCTAACCAATGCCAAGCCTAAACGAACTCCTGCAGCTACTCACCTCAAAGCCTCCAAAGATAATTTAGGAGAAAAGGTTGATAAGAGTCTATATTAAAGTATCATTGGCTGTCTTCTGTATCACACGACCCGTCATCCTGATATTGCCTTTGTCGTAGGAGTCTGCACTAGATATCAAACTGATCCTCATGCCTTCCATTACATTGTGCAAAACACATCTTGAAATATATCTTAGGCACTATTGACTTTGGGCTTTGGTACACGTTTGACACTACATCTGTTCTGGTTGGCTACTCTGATGCATATTGGGCAGGGTGTGCTAAAGATCGCAAAAGTACCTCTAAAGGATGATTTTTCCTCAGAAATAATCTTATTGCCTGGTTCAGTAAGAAACAGAATTGCATCTCTTTATCTACCGCTGAGGCTGGATATATAGCAGCTGGAAGTAGCTGCACTCAACTCTTGTGGATGAAACAAATGTTGTTAGAATATGATATCCTACAAGACACCATGTTACTCTACTGTTACAACCTAAGTGCTATCAACATTTCAAAAAATTCTATTCAGCACAGTCGCACAAAGCACATTGACATTAGACATCACTTCATTCGTGAGCTTGTCAAATTGAAAGCAATATCACTGGAACATGTTTGAAGCTCAGACCAGTTAGCTGACATATTGACAAAACCACTGGAAGTCTCTGTCTTTGAGAAGCTTCAGGTTGGGTTTGGTGTCTATCAACTCATAAATTAGAAATTATAGTCACTAGTAATTGGGCCTCCTCTACAATTTTTTTGGCCCAATGTGTGTTGCCCAACTCACAAGGAAGATATTTAAAATTCAAATATGTCATATTCCTAGTTGCTTCATCTTCGACAAGTGTTTTGCTCCTAAATGGAGAGGTTTCTTCTACTTAACCAACCTTCGTTCTTAGCAATGGTCTCCACACGAACGAAGTATTACCAACCATTCTATCTACAATGTCAAAGCCTTCAGAGTCTACTGTTCCATCGGGAAAACCTCCAAGATTCAAGATGATCCATGCTCAAAACTCCTTGAGAAGACTCCACAAAATCAGTGAGATTCCCAAATCCTCTTCCTCTGAGTCTGTCCATTCCATGCATTGAGCCTTTCCAGCACACTCTACACAACCCACTCCTCCTCCAAGAAAAATCCCTGAAAGTCTAACGCATCATCATCAAAACGTGCTAGGTTTCATGTCTCAGATTCTGAATCTGTTGAGACTATTGCTGTTGACTTCGATTCTTCCAGTGAAGACAATGTAATACCCTCTGATGTGTTAAAGAGAAAAGCTTCTACAATTTTTCTCCTCGAAAGGTTCCACCGGTTGTTAGAAGTAAAAACCCCACTGTCTCTAGTCTCTCCAATGTTGATGATCTATATGCCGCTTTGTTTGAATCCTCATATATTCCTCAACATACTCCCTCAAAGGGCTTTATCCCGGCCTTTTCTGGCTCTGCTCATCCTCACAAAACCACAGATACCATAATTGAGGATCTATTTACCAAATTCGCAAACTCAAAGGAATCGAATGTTGGGACTCACCCACACTCATCATCTACTGACATCGCTACTAAGTCAGCTCCTCATCCAAGTTTTACTTCTACTGCTGTTACTGATTCTCCTTAAGTAAGTGATGAACTCAACACTCTTGGCATCAAACCAACTACTATTGAACCAGTCTCTGACTTCAAGTCTGGCCCTTCTAAGTTCAAAGCCCGAGTTCCTTCTCATGGGCAAAAAGTTGTTACCACCAAGTATTGTCGCTGCAAGCTCCCTCCAAATGTTCTTCCAGTTCCTCTTGACGGTATCTCTTTTCACTCTGAAGACAGTGTTCTCAAATGGAAATATGTGGTATAACGTTGCATTGCTGATGAGTCTGAAATTTTTTATGAACATTGTTCATGTTCTACTGTCATTGACCTAATTGCTTCTGTTGGACTTCTTCCTACTATATTTGTTGTTGGTAAGTTCTATCCTAAACTAATGCGTGAATTTATTGTAAATCTACCAACTGCTCTTAATGATCAGGGCACGTCTAACTATCACAAAGTCCATGTTCGTGAAAAATGCTTTAATGTGTCTCCTGCTTTGTTAAGTACCTTCTTGATCATTACTCTACCTCCCCATTTTTTTGTAACTCTACCGTCTTTAGAACATTTTGTGCTAGAATTGTTTGGTGGATCTACTAGACATTGTCCATCTGATGGTCAATTTCCCATCATGAAGCTGAGTATTAAATATGCTATCCTTCATAAAATTGGGATAGCTAACTGGTGCCCCACTTCCTACCAATCCACCATTTCCACTACATTAGCACATCTGATCTATCAGATTGGAACTGGGGCTCAAGTGGATGGTGAGCTTATCTTTCAGCACACACTGCGCCATGTTGTCATGTTTGGGATTAACATCCCCATTTATTTTCCTCGCCTCTTATGTGGTCTTCTTCTATCTTAGTATCTAAATGTCATTTCGGAGTTAGATGATATTGGTCCACCTCCAAAGATTCTGAAATTGAGTTATAAACTGTTTCAAGGATCTCATGTTCCAGATCTTCCCCACTTATTTTGTCCTTCTAAACTTAGCTAATCCTTTGCTTCTTTGATTTTAAATGAACCTTCTTCTGGCCTGCACTTGCCAAAGGAGTTGGCCTCTCATATAATTCAACTGTTGACCGAAGAGAACCATTCTCTTAGCATTGATATTCAGTCTCATACTGATGCCATTTCTGTCCTGACAAGTCATCGTACTGTCGTCCTCTTCGCAATTCAGGCTCTCCATAATCTTCTTGATGGGCAGTCCACCGACCATACTTCCTAATTCTGCTTCAACATGCAGGGAGAGTTTTGTTGTCTCTTTTTGCCTGTCCTGTATTCTAGTCCTTAGTTTTATATTTTTTTTGTGCATGTCTGAACAAATCGAGGAAATTGGTCCTAAGGGGAAGTTTGTTGAATTTGTGGGCCTGCGTATTTTTTTTCAGATCTTTTTCTGCCTTCAGTTGTGGCAAAAAGAGAATTTTGGAAGGAAGCCTTTCTTTTGGAAAGTTTTTTTTTTTTTTTTTGCTCATCTGTTGGATATTATTTTATTATGGATAATATTTTGTTCTGAATATTATTTTTTCTTTTTTCCTTTCCTTTCTCTCTTGTAAAGATTCGGTGTTAAAGTTTCACTATTTAACCCCAATCTGCTCACCGTGTTTTATGTGTCCGATAAAAAGAAAAAGTACTCAAGCATTTACATTACTCTGCTTTTGCATCAAGAGAAGATTGCTTCGTTATCTTGATCGTAGGTCTTTCGATCAAGTGTTTCGTGTTGTTTCTACAACCTATAAGTTATCGATAATGTATGTAGCAGCTCGTTGTCTTTAAAGAAGAAGAAAAACCTCCATTACCAAAATGGTTATTGAAGTTATGTTGAGTTCTGACGAATGTCATTTGTTCAGGGGAAGACTTCATGGATTAACTTTCTATTTGATGATAATATTGTAGCTTGATTAGGATAGAAGATTTTGGTTGTCAAAATCTAACTTTGAATTTTAGTGATAATGAAGTTTGTATCACGATATTAGTATTGAGTGATTAAGTTGGTGAAAATCTCTGTACTAAAATTATAATAAGTTGATTATGGTTGAAAATTATCAAAGTAATAAGATATCTAATCATGGGTCAAGGAACCCCATATGTAAATGTTAAGTCATCGAACTGGGTCAACAACATTGTGTCTCTACTGTTTCTACTTAATGTTCTTGTAGTTTCTTCTGGTGATTAACTGCTCTTCCTAAAGGCTGCATACTTTATTCCTTGGATATTTTTTCATAATTATTAAGGAACTCAGTTGGTCTAAAAAAACTCGAAACCAATAGAAAATATCCAATTTTCTTCGCTTGAAAATCAAAACTACCAAATCGAAGAGTAATCAATCCGAATTAACACTAGTTTTGGTTGGTTTGAACGATTTTTACAATTTTTCAATTCATGTCAACACTACCAACAGACTATAGTAACGTGAATGAGTTAAACGACCCTTGATGGTCAAGTTTTCCAATATTGAATCAACTTCCATTCTACCAAAAATATCATTTCTTCTCATTTCAACCAGCACCATTCATCTCTTTTGGCAAATTGTCATGCCATCTCCAATTGGTACCTAAA
>JBBPDI010081296.1:0-13853 GCA_037974545.1 Cucumis variabilis
TCCCTTTGACACCAATCGAGGTAGTTCCAGCAGATTTCACAGCCTTGAAAGCATATTCTAGTTGATGATTTCAACAACAACAAAAAAAAAAAGAACAAACAAACAAACAAACAAACAAGTCATTAAATTATAACATTACTAACAAAGTGACAACCTAAAACTCAAACCCACATGGAAAAATGTTTGATAAACGGAACGCCATCGCCTTGGATTTGCTAACAATTTACTGATTGGAAACAATTCATTGTGTAATATTTTCTAACACATGAATTCACTAAAAGCAAAACAAGTATCCTAGGCTTTGTCTAATAGTTTCCAAAAAATTTAATACATACACGCACTCCATGAAAGACTAATGCTCACACAGATCAAAGCCAACACCCTAAATTACACGTATATGAGAAAAACCTAGTTTTCCCGCAGGAAATAAAAAATAAATAAATTTGACGTTCCCACCTCCTCTAAATTCCGAGTGGTATATACTAAAACCAGAAATGAGAAACTACACTGAATACGTTTAATTAATCCACATCGGTTACCACACCATCCATCACAGTTCAGAAGGGAGATGTTCCTTTCTTGTAAGGAGAGATTTCAACATTCAAGCTGAATCACTTAAGGAACAACCATTTTTGAGCATTAATTAAAAGTGTCAAACCCCAGTAGAGAGTTCAACTGATTCCATCGAAACAAGGAGTTAAAAAAAGAAAAAGAAGATTGAAGAGGAATTGCATACATACCGACTTGAAATAGGCGGCCCTCGGGTGAGAAAATAGTAATGTGACGATCATAACCTCCTCCACTTCCACGGCTCATGGCTTGTTGTTGGGATGAATTAGGGCTTTGACGGGTTTAGGTTGTGTGGGGGGAAATGGAGAGCTCGAAGAATATGAATATAGACGATGGAGCCGCGAAAAAGCTTTCTCGCCAAGAAAACCGCTCAGTCAGGCAGTCCCAGGCAGAAGTCACTTTTTTTATATTTTATTTTTTTTCCTTTTTTTTTCTTTCCATTTTAAAAAATAACAAAATGTCTAAACACCAAATTAATATATTTTTTTTAACAAAAATTATTAATAAATTGCTTTGTTTTAAACTTTTGAAAGTTCGAAAAAAAACCCTTCAACATTAATTATATATATATATATATATGCTTTTATGTAAACAAAAGTCCTTAACACTCATTTTATCCTTGACTACTAAATGTTGTTTTGAAGCTACTTTTTTTTTATAAGATTTTGTTTTTCTAATTAAAAATACAAAAACAAAATTTAAAGGAACCTTTAACCATAAAGTTATCAACAACAATTTGTATACCAACAACAACTCTAACTCAATTCATATTAAAAGAAAAAAAAACCATATAATTTATGGGTAGTCACCGTCAGTCGATTGAAGTCAATTTTTCGACAAGACTGACCCCAAATTGACCATAGTTAGTTTAGTAAAATGTTTAAACCAACTTCGACATTAAACGTCGGTCAATCAATTCTTATTGGATCAGGTCAGTTCAACACTTAAAAACACTTTTTTAAACTTATCGATTTGAAACTTTTCAAATCCAATTCTAATCAATCCCTCTTATTTTCTAATCGATCGACTTTAATTTGATCGATTGACTATGTTTTTCATGCTCACACGGCTATAACTTAGTCTCCTATAAAATGTGTTCGGTCGCCTTTAACTATTTTGAACATGGGCTTGGCTCAAATGCTTTGGTCCATGAGTGCATGTGCCCATCAAGTCAGTTCAGATACATTGGCCCATAATACATGGCCCAATTAGAAAAATGATTTCGGTATAAAAGAATCATCCATTCTTCCCCCTAATCATTTCTAAAATCGTTTTGAAATTTGTGTCAAATTACAATTTTGGTTCATGACATTTGAAAAATAAAATAAAATAACTTCAGTCCTTAACTTTAGAAATTGATTCAATAAAATATCGTAAACATAACTTATTGTAATTTGATTTGATTTATAAGATAAGACGTGATATCAAGTATGTCCTAACTCCTATATATAGCTTTTATCATATTTGTGGTTTCATTTGTTAATGTATCTTAAGGTCAAACTCATATGAAAGATTGAATTGTATTTTATAAATTTTCTACGAGTTGTGTGAATTATTAAAAATTGTGTTTATTTGTCATCTAGTGATAGGTTTAAATCAACAGAATTGATCTTCTTTAGTTGGTTGACAAATTTCATTCAATTGTTAAAAAAATGAGTAAATAAATGGTTAGATACACTTCTTGATTATAAACAAATGATCTAAATAATTGTGTATTGAACTAGAAAAAAGGGTTGTATATTGCTTTCCAATAAAATAAATAAAAGTGTAAGATGTTTAAATGTTTTGCATTGTATGATGTGGCAAAACTAGGTATATTTATTTGAGTTAGAAGAATCTATAGTTCTAGAGTCGACAACCCATCATATCGAAATTTAAATTTGATATAATATTTCTAGTGGCATCTACAAAGCCTAAGTTCGTTCAAACAGTGCATTTGACTTTAGAAGGCTTTTGTTAATTATCCCATACTTAAATCTTTTTCACATTTACGACTGTACATTATGACTTATTTTAGAGACTATTAAAACTGTTGGAAATAAAGATTACGATAAAAGGTGTTGAAACAGTCATTCATGAGATTGTGAAACGTGAAAACAGTGGAAATGAAATGTAATAGAATCATAAATCGAAGTTGCCAAAACTCACAATCAAAATGTAGACTTAGAACTACAACTCATTGCATTTCACATTTTGAAAACGACTCTACCTTTCCTCTAAAACAAACCTATGACTTATTTTAGAGACTATAAAAGCTATTGGAAATAAAGACTACGACAAAGGTATTGAAACAGTTGTTAATGAAACTGTAAAACATGAAAACAATGGAAATGAAATATAAATAAAATGATCACAAATTGGAGCCAAAACCCATCAAACATTTCACATTTTGAAAGAGTTTGTTGTTCTAACATAATAAGATCGTAAATCGGTGTCAAACCCCATCAATCTATTACATTTCACATTATGAAAACGACTCTACCTTTCCTCTAAAACAAGTCAAGTAAAATAAAACCTTTCAATACAAACCACAACTAAAATTCATGAAAAATAAAAAGTTAGGAATCTTTTCTCCAAACCATAACTTTGGTGGTTTGAATGGGGGCATGGAATTAAATACAAATGACCCCATTTGTAACACATAGGTCAAGAAAAAAGCAACAAACAACTTAAGAGTAATAATAGAGGTTCAATGAAACAAAGCAATAAAATAAATGAGCATGTGACAAATAGAGACCTAACCTAGAAGGAGAGAAGAGTATAAATTTGGGGTTATTTGTAACCAATGTCATGTCATATCAATATCAAATAACAACACCTCATACTTCTTACCCTTTATTTATGATCATTGTTTTTCTTTTTAAGGTCATTCATATTAGGCTATCATATTATTATTGGTAATTTGTAGACAAAAATGACTCTATGTTAGTTATCCTTTTTTTTTTTGTTGTTACACCATAAACAGAGAGAGTTTTTTCTTTAAGTAAGTTTCCTTATTTATTTAGAGATTTTTTTTTTTTACAAATACAGATTAATTTTACTATATTTTGTAAATAATTTTAATATTTTGTTATTTTTTAAATACCAAAAGAAAAACACATTATGAATAAAGAAAACTAATGAATATAACGAAGAAGTAAGATGAAGTAACTATTGTAATGATGTCACAAGGTCGTTAAACTAACTTCTTAAAACATAGATGAAAATTATGGACCCGATGTGATTGTCTAAAGTAAAAAAATTAAGACATGATGCCACCTGTTTCGTAAATTGTGGATCAATTGTGAACTTGATCTACAATTTTGACACCTATTTTTTTAAAGATATTTTTATTCTCCATTGTTTTTGTCATTGTTTATTAAAATAATATATATTTTTAAAATCGTTTATTTATGTTAAACTATCGTTTTTATCGACATACTTTCAAATTATCAATTTTCATTTTTGTACTTTCAATAAATCTCAAATTTAGTCTCTAATATTATTAGTTCATTGTAGATTTTTCATTGCTTTTAACTTCTTGATAACATCTTCATCGCGTTATTTTCAAATATATCAAAACAAATCAAAATATTCACAAAGTATCGCAGTCTAATATCATGATAGACACGTATTGTAGTCTACTTGGTCTATCGCAAAAAAATTATGATATTTTACTATACTTATAAATATTTTTAGAAGCTTATTGTGTAATATAAATTTTCTTTTAAAAATATATTATTGTATTGTGTTTTTGTATATGAAAATTATCGTAAATCATTCAATCAATTTCTACAAAAATTAATTATAATGGACAAAATATAAGATTTACTCGAAACATATAAAATAAATCGAGTCCTTAATAGCACAGACTAAAATTGAACAAATGCGAAAATAAAACAATATCCCTAACATTTTGATATTTGATTAATTAATGATCAAGATGAGTGGTTGGTCAAAATTGGCAGAAAGTTTGGTATTTCCCTATCAAATATATAGTGACAAAAGAAGTAGCTTTTCTGTTGTCAAACAAATCCTAAAATCAATGCTTGGAGTAATTGAGATTGAAAATGACCCATTGACCATCTTATCCATATGGTAGCACAACAATTATTAACTTTATATACTTCTTTTTAAAAGTAACAATAAAAAAATGGAAATATAGATTTGGGACTACGAAAACAAAATAAACAACTATTCATAAATTTAGATTATATTATAAATATTAAATAATATATAGATGTTCATGAAAGTCATGTGTCTTAATATTTAAACACTTGTATCTAATATGTATCTTCTCAATAATCATCCAACATTCAGTCCATGTGACTATAAGATATTCAATTTTAGTGGCCATGTAACCATCGCCGTATTTAGTATAGATATGTGGGGCTAGAGTTCCCTCAACTTTATCGTCTTTATAATATATATAACTATTAAATTCGTAGTTAGCTTAGTGGTCACTCTGCTTGTCAATCTTCCTCCCAACCTTATTCTACTTTTTGCTCCTTCTTCAACATCTTCTCAAAGCTTTGAGGTAAGTATTTATTTATACATTTTTTTTTGTATTAGTTCATTTATACCTATTTTATTAATTCTCGTTGGATCGCTTAAGTTATATTTTTGTTATATGTCAATGTCTTCTTGATTTATTCTCGTTACAATGTTATGTTGTAGATTTAATTTTAAATCTAAATTAAGAAATACTTTTAAAAAAATTGGCAGGGTTATCATCTTCTTTGAATAAAAGTAATATAGTTACGAGAATTACTGTATATATATTTGTGGACTAAACTATAAAGCCTCTCTCAATAAATTTTTTGGATTTGTCATTGCCTGTAACCCACCTCATGCTTACCAAATTGCTTATAAATAGTAACATTTGGTGGAATTGTAAGAGGCACATGGTACAAAAATTTAGAGAAAATGGAGAAATTTAAAAAATTTCTAATTTTATTATTTATTTATTATTTTGATATTATATTTTCTCTATTTTTGTATTCGGTCTTATTTTCACAATGGATCAAATATAATTTTATTGTTATATAAAAAATTAAAATTTTCAAAGTTTTTTTTGGTCATTTTTTAAATTCAACAATCTAAAAAGAAAAATTGTCAAAAGTAATATATAACAAAATTAAATTGTCAAAAGTAGTATATAACAAAAATTTTAGACTCTATCGATAATATACACGTATAGAAATCTATCAATTTTTTTTCTTTTTTCTAGAGAGGATACAGGTTAGTTAGGCTGTACCACTGCTTCTGTTGTGGTGTTAAAGGAATATCAGCAAATTGTTTCAAAAAGCAAAAAGGATAAATAAAATAATGTGGAAAACTTTTTTAGAAGAATAAATTGTTTTTAATTGTGGAGTTAGTTGTGATATACTATTATTAGTTATGAAAAATATATTTAATTTTGTTTGTAGACCGGCCAATGAACAAGCTACGTGCATTAGAATCCTATCATATATATATATACACACATACATATATATATATGTATGTATGTATGTATGTATAGATAAATTTACATAGATACGCTAAATAGTTTGAATAACAATTTAAGAAAAATCGAGGAGAACGAGTTTGTTATGGTTATATTTTTTAAAAAACTCCAATTTAATAAGTTTTAAATCACTCTTTTAATCAAGTGATATCAATTTGGTGTTTAATTTTAGATTTTAAATATTTATAAAAAATTGCATCGTGACAAAAATATTTAAAAAAAACAGTGAATAATACCTATTTTTTTTGCATATTATGAATATGACAAGTAATTAATGATATGAGACTGTTATGGTTATCAAATTTGTTATTTTTGCAATTTATAAAATCTAGTGATATGGGTCCTACTATCATAATTTTTTTTTTTTGCTATTTTTTCAAGCACACCAATATTTATCTTATAGAGAATGTAAGTTCTTGAATTTTTTTAAATGTAGGAATCTCGATATCACTCTTGATCCAATCTCAATTTTATTTTATTAGAATTAATATACTCATTTATGATTTATGAACTATGATACCATATTTGGTAGTAAGAGTTCTCATCTCAACGCCAATTATCAATTAAAATAGTAACTGATTTGAATATAGCGTGCCTTTAGTTTTTTCAACGTGAAATTTTCAACATTCTTAATATTTATATTATTAAAAACGATTTTCGAACAATTAAAGTTCTAGTTTGAAGTCATTTTGAATAGGAAAAGAAATTGATTTAAACTATTTTTATAACTAACCATGAAAAAAAGGATATTATAAAGTTCAAATAATTCACTTTATCAATACACGACTTTCACGAGTGAGAAAAAAAAGAAGATTCCAAAATCAAAATTGACCATTTTTTCTCTCTCTTTATTTTGAAAGAAAAGTAGACAAAAATAAAATCAAGAAAAACAAAGTTAGGCAAAACTTCACAGAACAATTTGTACAATAATTAAGGGGAAGAACAACAAATAGCAATAAATTCACGTGAAAAATGGCTTAACAAACCCAACAATTGAAGCAAATTAAAGTAGCAAATTTCATTTTTATGTCGTTATACCAAACATCTAGATACTGTACACATTTGATCGTTACCTACCATTTATGTTACTGTTGAGGTTGGATCTTAAATAATGAAAAAATGCATCTAACTTTCTCGTAACACTAAGGACAAATTAATACCTGAAAAAAGAAATAATATGTAAAGTATTAGAAAAAGGATCGGAGAATAGTCGAAAAGCGATAATGTGTATTTATACATATAAAAAGACTCCCAGATTGTTGTGTAGGATTTCAAATTCGCTTTAGGATAATAAGATAACCTACTCATTTGAAAGGTGTATATGATTTCTTGTTTGCTAAGGTTTGTCTTGACCATAGTCAAACATTTTCATTAAGCCATATTATGCCTTGGACAATCTTTTGAGTCGAGGCAGCACGCGTCATTATTGGACATTTGGTAAGGCTCAATTTTGACCTTGGTCGAGGTCGAGCACACTCTAGCCTAAACCAAGATCAAACCAGGTTATTTTCCTTGGTTGATTTTGGTATTGGCTTGTATATATTAAATTCTCTTGTTGATTTTGTTTTATCTATTTACATTAATTGTTAATTTGTAGTAATTGGCCCAAAATCACCTCTAATGAATATTGTTTAGATTAAAACAATATTTTAGTTCATGTAGGAAGAGACTTGCTCAACCTTAAATTTTATACTTCTAAATATTTAAGTTTATTATTTCTAATAAACCTTCCCTTCCCTTCACTCCACCTAAACTGTTTTTATTTTTATTTTTTTTTTAAATTAATAACAATAACAAAAAAAATTTATGCATATAAATATAGCATGTGAATATGTTATCAAATTTCATAAACAAATGCTAATAGATAGCTTCTTAAGAAAGAAAGAAAAACAATAAACTAGCCATGGTAATAACCATCCGATAGATATTCAATTGAAGATATGTCAAAATTATAAAAACTAAAGTATATAAACGTAAAATAATATTTTAATCTAATGTTAAAAAGAATGAACCAAATAACTCATGTATTAGTGGTTAAAATGGTTTGAATAATTTGTATAGGATTAAAAAGTGGGTGTAAAGTGTTGGATATATAAATCTTCTCCTAAGCCATAATTGATGTGGCTCTTACTAGTTGGCAGTATCGCAAAAAGGCGACGTGAGCTTATACGATCCACAGTCGTTCTTGTCGAGTTTTTATGTTTTTGGTCCCTTTACGACGTCGCATTTGCATTTATTTCCGTAGCCATCTCTTTGTCAAGCCGAATCCTTTTCTCCAGGTTGCAATCACGTGGACTTGTTACTACGATGGTCCTACGATTCCTTCCCCATCCGACGCCCCACGGTGAAGAAACTTCTTACTGTCAGTCATACCATCCACTGATGGACCGCCAGGATGGGACCAGACATGGTCCTTCTTCTACACGATTGCCAACGCTAATCTGCACCATTGCCGATCAATCGCCACTTTATTAACAGTTTGATTGCTTGAGGAGGAAACACTTTTAATTTATTATTTTAATTCTTTCTACTTTTTAATCTCTCAATTTGTTCACACTCTATCGGTATAATTTGCAATACTTTTTTGTTCATATAGACATTTGAATTTGACAGAGACATGTATTCATAATTTTATTATATGATAAAAAAATATTCAATAGCATATACAAATGTTTATTAATTTAATTTTTAATATAGAGTATTGAAATATCATGAATTTGTTTATGCAGTGCTGCGTATAATATAGTATATTAGTCATTTTTAATTTTCGTAATCTATAGGTTATTTACGATTATAACTTTAAAGTTTAAAAAAATGTAATATACATATTATTTAATGTAACCTAGTGATGTTATTTTGTATTTTGAAACATTTTCTCTAATAAATCGTTATTTTTCTATTATGTAAATGTACTTAAGACTGTTTAGTTATTGATTTCTTAACGTGAAGTTTTTCGTAAATATTAATTAGGAGAATTGTTAAAAATAGCAAATCTGACAAAATATTTACAAACTATCGTAAAATTTTAGATTTTATTAATAACATACGTTAATAGAAAGTGATAAAAATCTATTAGTAGCTATCATTGATAGAATCTAAAATTTTGTTATAGTTTGTAAATCTTTTAATTTATTTTGTTATTTTAAAAATGTTTCTAAATAAATATTTCATAAAAATTTGAGACTACAAATATAAATATTAAAATTTAAAAAGAAAATTGAAACAAAATTTGAATAGTAAAAGAATAAAATCATTTTAAAAGATAAAAGAGAAGGGCATGTTAATGGTGGGCTAATAGTCATTATTGTTTGTTAAAAGAAGGAGGAGACAAAGATTAGACGTAGAGTTGTGTTTTATTAAAGTGGGAGACCTTTTTAATTAATTATCATAATTATTTCCACACACTTTTTTATTTTCTTTAATCACGGCTATGATCCCATGCGGACCTGCCTACTCTCGATTTCCGAGTTCATGCTTTTGCTCAATTATTTGTTCATAGTCAAAGCGTTTAATTAATTTATTGTCATTTAATTCAGGCAGTGGTTACTGTTTAATTAAAATGATAAATGTTAATTAATTAAAGTAACCATCCAAACTTACATCATAATTATTATGGTACGTTCTTAGTGTATTGTTTTCTGTTTCAAGTGATCAAATACAATAGTCTAGATCTCCACATGATCAGATCATGTATTGACGTTGTTTTTGTAATTTGTATAAATTATGTGTTTTATGTTAATTTTTTAAGCCATTTTTTATTTTAGTCTTGATATTTAAGTAAGTGCGTTAGGTAAACTTTAATTTCTCATTCTATTATAACGTATTTAAGTACTTTTGTTAGTTATAATATTTATTTACTATAAATTTAAAGAATATTCTCACGTGTTAGTTTTTTTTTTGTTGTTGTATGGAAATTTTTGTTATTATTTAATAAAGATCAATACAATTAATATTGATAAAATAAAATTAAGATTTATGAAAACAAAGAAAACTATGGATCGAGAAAACGAAAATACAAGGACTAAATTAATTAAACAAACTTTTTTTTAACCAAAAACTAATAATTGTTTTTTTTTTAAGATGTGTATTTATATAGGTTTGTTTGTTTGAAGGTTGGAGAAAAGTAAATAACTATTCAATAATGTCATTTTTTTTTTGTTTGTTAATTTCCTATAAGCTAACATTTAACTACATAAATTGATAGGAAGCATTTATGTGCATTTCTTTTGTTGGGATCGTAAAATTTTCAATGAGTATCATAAATATAGAACAGCCAGTTATTGGTTTGATTGAACCCAAAGTATCAACTTCTTCTCCAACATAAACCTTATGACATTGCCTTTTTTAATATATATATATATATTGAAAATATCTCGAGTATAATTTGGGAGGGAGGATTTGAATTCGAAATCTCTTGTCCTTGAAAATATACGTGTGTGTATATATATATATATATATCAATTAAGTTAAACTTGTGTTGACAAAAATTAGTAATTTTGTAATTGTTCTATACATATTAAAAAATTATTTTTAAGTACAAGTTAGAGAATAAATGATTTGACCTTGAGACCTCTTGTTTTATTAAATATCCTTAACTATATAACAAAATTTTAATTAATTAATACACATATACTATGTTTATTATATAAACTAACAAACTGATTTTAAAATTTAATAATTTTATTTTGTAGTACGGAACAAACATAACTCAATTGACATTATGTTTTATTTCAAAACGAACCTAATTTATTTTCTTTGGCATTTGTACTAACTGGATCATTGGATCACATAGTAATAATAATAAAAATATAGTTTTCAAAAATAGACTTAAATTATTTGTTAAATATGTTTAAAATATAAAATAGAGTGGGCATAACTTAAGAAACATAGTGTTTTATTTTAAAGAGAAGCAATTTTCATAAATAAAATTCAATTATTTTTCAAATTCAATTGTATTTAAATATAAAAATATAAAATAGAGTGTGGGTTATTGTCAACCAAACAAGTCATAAAAATCATTTCGGTGTTTCAAGGAGTCGAGACAAAACGTAGATGTTGGTAGATCAAGATCACAATAAAAGTCCTCTACTAATTAGACTATGCCATATCCATGTATTTATATACAAATATAGAAGATAGAAATGGTGGTCCTAATACTAATGCATGTGTGGGGTGCTACATAATTCTATCTTTATTTATATATATATATATGCAACTTGTAAGTATAACATATGATTAATTTGTTGACATTTTTAGTCCAACAAGGATGTCCTTCAAATTTGATGTGTTGACTTGTAGCTTAGTAAAAAAGTAGTTTTAATATATAGTTTCTTCCATCACACTATTAATAGTACATTGATTTGTTTATGTTGCCATCACTTTTATGATATTTATCTCTCTCTATATATATCATGGACATTTTAAACTTATGTTATTGAGAGTTAAAATGGTCCATTCATTAAAAATAAATAAAAGAAACCATTTTTATACAACAATGACATGGAAGAAATGCAGAAAAAAATGTATCATAAAAAACAGTTGATTTAAGCTCGTTTTGACCAAACTCATTTTTCATATCATTTTGGTTGGTATAACTTTTTAAGTATTTAATTTTAAAAATAAATAAATTTAAAATCATCGCTGAATTTAGTATAGACTCATAGACTTGAGTATTTATAATTTTATCGTTTTTATATAATATATATAAAGAAAATTATTTTATTTTTAATATTTGTAGGTACCTTAGTGATTACTCTCCCTTTCAACCAATCTCATTCATCAATTTCATAATTTCAACAAAATTTAAATTTACTAATTTAAAATTGATTTTTATCTAAATTGAAAAGAACTTTTTTTTTTTTGTATTATTACTTTCAAAATTTTACTATTTTATACCTTGTAAGCAATTATAAGTTTATTTTATAGACAGTTTATACGAATAAACTACTTTCCAACAAACAAAAAAATTTGTAAAATTGAGGAAAATACACCAAGTTGTATTTTTGTATAACTTACAAGTTTAAATATCATTATTGTTATTAATTATTTATTTGCATTGCAATCATTGTCCATAAAATTATGTGAGCCCATTATCACTAATATCAAAGATTTTGAAAATAGCACATTCTCCAAAACTTTAATGGAAAAATAGGACACTACTTTTCAAAACATATTTGATAGATATACGACAGTTTAGTATAAGATCTCATCGGAAAAAAAAGTTCATTAATCTGGATCGAATCTCAATTTCATTTTATTGAATAAATATTGATCAATAAAGTTCAAATGATCCATTTCAAAACCAATCTTGACGATGAACACCAATAACACCAGAAGATGAAAGTTGAATGACCATTTTTAACAACGATCACAAGTAAAACACGTACAATTAAGTCTTCAAAGTTCCATCTCTCCCCCTATATATAGAGAGAAGAGTTGACGTTGTAAGAAAAATAAAAATGTATGTATGTTTCTATATGGATATAACATACATAGTGATGAGAAAGAATAAAAATGAAATTGTCATCTATAAGTTGCTTGATGTGTGTAGTGTGACGATATAAAACAATAATTGACTTGGAGCTGAAATTAAGAATCATATCCCTTGATTGAATGACATGCAGCCCATTGACAATTAATGCATCTATATATGTATATTTTTTAACTTTCTTTCCAAAACTATTTCTAAGTTCCTTATCACCTTAGATTTTGAATATTCCACCCGTTTCATGTTCCTATACATTTATAATCTCATTCACCTAAGTCGTTTTTATGAGAAAATGTTACGTAAATAAACTTTTAATTATTGATGCTTTATTGTTAAAATGATAGATGTCTATTTGATCATATTAAAACTATTAATGAGAGAAAATAAAATGTTTTATATCTGTAAATAAGTCGACTCATTTTGTTTTTTATATATATATTTTGATTATTTTAGTTTAGTTTGAAAACTCTATTTTTAGCTTCGACCATTTTAACGTATAATTAAGTTTATTCTTATACTTTAGCTTAACTTTTTAAATAAGATGGTAGAAGAAGAACAAGTTGATTTGAGGTATTCTATAATTAGTTTTTGAATTTTAAATATTTTTAAGGAGTTAAATCACATTTTGAATTATTAGAAAAATGAGATTTACAATAATTTTATAAGGAATAGATAAATATTAATACTTTTTTTCCTAATTCAAAACAACAAAAATAAAGAAAGTTACTCTAAATAGATACCCATGATAAAAAGTGTAACATTTCATAAAAAAATCGTAATTAATTTTGTTTGTAGTTGTTTAAGTACAACTACAAAATTAGTAAAATAATAATAATAATAATAAAACTCTTTTATCATTTTGTCATCTAATAGAATTTATTTTTGCCTATATCAAATTTTTGTATTTTTGAAAAGACGTAGAGTCTAACCCCTACTTTTTTAGGGGAAATTTTGAAAATTTACACCGTGACGTGGCAGAATCTCATAATGAAGCGTACGGTACAAGACTTAATGAATACCGCAGCAGATTTAATTTAACCAAGGTTAAGAACGTAACTTCAACAACTGGCATCGCATCAACTCGGCGAATCGTTCTCACTATTCCACGTGCTTTAATTCCATTGGTTCCTATGTTTTAAAAAAATCAATATTTTCCCTCCGTTTTTTGTCATCATACAAAGGAAGAAAAAAAAAAGATAAATTATATTCATCTTCTTCGTCACTGTTTTTTACTTCCAACTCTCCCATTACCTGAATCTCACCTTCCCATTAATGGCTACCATACGGCTCCTATTTTCATCTACTCCC
>JBBPDI010081302.1:0-13853 GCA_037974545.1 Cucumis variabilis
TTCTCAAGTTAGTATTTGGCAAAGGGTCAAAGCATTTTTAACCTAAGAAAAAAACTATGAATAATCCAGTAAAAATCACCAATTTTTAACAATCAACTTCTCTGTTTCTTTCTAAACTAAATCTGTATGCCTACTGAATATATTAGGAAAGCATAACAAATTAAAAAAAGAAGTAAAATATGCTAAGAAATATAGCAGTCTAAGGACTCTTTGCTCTCCTCCATCACCTAACATCCATTGCAATGAAACAAACCAAAGCTCTAACAAAGATGAAAGCAAAAATATCATTATGGTTAAGATGAAACCAAATGCAAAAGCATCATTAAGATGAAAGCAAAAGCTCCAACAAGGATGAAACCAAGCTCCAACAGAAACATTCATTTGCATATAAAACATAAATAAATAACTTGACACTTCCAATAAAACTAATTACATTAAGGTCTATTTTAATAAGATGGTCAAATTAATCCAAAATAAAGGAACAAAAAACAGGGCCAATTTGATTAATGTCAAAATAAAAAGAAAACCAAAAGAAGTAAAAAGGTAAAGGAGTCTTATGTGTCAAGTGCTCAAAATCCACCCCCACAAAAAGCGAAGCCTATCATTTTTTTTCTCAGGATAAAGTGATTCTTCATTGTTATATACACAAAAAGTTTACTCCTCCATAGTTATAAAACAAAATAGCTTCATGATTGAAGGGTTTAAAAAAGCTCAATAAATAGGAGAAGAAACTATCAAAACAAGAAAAAGAAAAAACCAAGATTAGTTCACAGCTTCAGTTTACACCCAATAGAATTTTCTTGAACAAGGGGGCCTTAAAACAACTGAATAACAACCAAGCCAAATTCCCAATATTCCAACAAAGGGGAAAAAGAAACCCAATAGATATTACGAAAACAAAGAATTAAATTCATGTCAGAACTCCCAAAAAGTGGTATCGTATCATAAGACCAAAAAGAAAGGTCAAAGAACAATATCCATATCCCAAAACACCATAAATTCAACAAAAACAAAAACACAGAATCAATCAATCCATCTAAAAATCATCCACCATTAGAAAGTCCTGCGTATCAATCGAAACATAGGCTTTTTTTTATATATATATACTTCCAGGAAAATTCAAATCTACACCTCATTAAATTTAGCATTGGCCTTGAAACCAATGAATTGTCCACAATTGTTAATCAATAGGAAACTACAGAAAAAAGCCCTAAACAGAAGATCAAAGATTTAATCAGAAAATTTCACTATAGTTTACCTAGAAATTTTTGGATAAATTTACCCAAAAATTTTCATTGTAATTCACTGAAATTTCATATTTCCATAGAACAACAAGAGAGAGAAAAAAAGAAGATCCAAAACGCATAAGAAGAAGAAAAAGAAGAGAAAAAATGCATCAGATCTAAAAACGCATAAAAAAATAACTCTAAATTTAAGGGAGGTAGAGAACGACAGTAGACAGATCAATAAAAAAATAGAACAAACACATACCTTTAAGAAAAGTGAGGAGAGCCGAAGAAGAAAGAAGATCCGTCGGAGAGGAATGCTTTGGCCGAAGAAAAGCAAAGAGGAACAAAGAGCCGCAAGAGAGGAACACCCTTGCCTGAAAATGATGGATAGAAACAAAGAGGAACTGAGGAGAAAAGTATGAGAAAAATGGTGAAGAAGAATGAAATGAGGAAGAGAGAAGTCAAATAAATGAGAATGAAAATAGAGACAGAAGAAAAAATTGGGAACAGAATGGGAGAAACTAATTTTATTGGTTTCCAGTAATTCTTAAGGAAAAAAAAAAGAAATGTTTCTAATAATTTTGGAAATGAGAAACAGAAAATGTTACCAAGCACATTTGTTTCTTACAAAACTAAAAACAGAAACAGGAAACAAGAAAAAAGACCTTACCAAACAGGCCCATAGTTGTTGCACTTGGACACTTGGTTGTCATTTCGAGTTGTTAAGTCTTTTTTTCTCACCTTTTGGAAGGGTATTTTAACTGTAGAATTTGGTGGAGATAGAATATCATTGAACATTAATGAGTCTATGAAATATCCTATGTAGACATGTACACCTAGAACACCTAATATCTTGTTAGGTAGGCCATTCGTGAAAACTGCCAAGGCCATAATTGATGTTGATAAGGGTATCTCATATGTAGACTTTGGTGGAGATAGGATATCATTTAACATTAATGAGTCTATGAAATATCCTATAGAGAAATTTTCTCTCAGACTACCTAGATTCTTTCTAATCTATTTCCACGACGTGCGATACGTTGTTTGGAAACCATTTTGAGAACTATGTTATTGAATTTGAGTCTTTTGAGAATCTTTTTGTATGATGAATATGCTTCTTGTAATAATTGTTTTTGTGAATATGACCATGCATGTGTTAATAAAGGGAATATTTCTTTGGAAGGAAACCATGTTTTAGTTGAATCATTGTTTGAACTTGACTATGAGCTTGCTTTAAGAGAAGATGAGAGCTCACTTTTAGATAGATCAATAGTAGAAATTACTTAATTGACAATAAGAACATTCAAGAAGTCATGGACATAACTAATGGTAAAAATGTTGAAGAGACTCAAGTAGATAACAATGAGATCTCGATAAATTATACTATACAGAAAAATTATACCATAATAGGAAAAAGATGGAATAGAACTGATTTAGTTATGGACAACATTTTTGCGTCTAATGTTGCACATAATATCATTCATGAAAATGAGGATTCTGTACCTAAATCTGTTGAAAAATATTGTAATAGAAAGGATTGGTCCAAGTGGAAAGAAGCCATCTAAGTAGAATTGAACTCACTTTCGAAACGTGAAGTTTTTGGACCTGTAGTTCATACACCTAAAGGTATAAAACCTGTAGGATCTAAATGGGTATTTGTGCGTAAAAGAAATGAAAATAATGAGGTCACTAGATATAAAGCACGACTTGTTGCACAAGGATTTTTTCAAAGACCGAGCATTGATTATGAGAAAACATATTCTCCTATAGTGGATGCTATTACATTAAGATATTTAATTAGTTTGATTGTATGTGAAAAGCTTGTTATGCATCTTATAGATGTAGTTACAACATATCTCTATGAATCTTCGAAAAATAAAAACTATATAAAAATCCCTGAAGGATTTAAGATACCTAAATCATATAATTCAAATTCTAGAGAATTATATTCAATCAAATTACAAAGATCATTATATGGATTGAAGCAATTAGGACAAATGTGGTACAATCGCTTAAGTGAATATTTATTAAAAGAAGGTTATCAAAACAATCCAACATGTCCATATTTTTATTAAAAAATCACAGTCACGATTTTCTATTATAGCAGTATATGTTGATGATTTAAATATAATTGGAACTCTTGAAGAGCTTTCCAAGTCAATAGAATATCTCAAAAAGGAATTTAACATGAAAGATCTTGGCAAAACAAAATTTTTCCTTGACTTGCAAATCGAGCATTTAGCTGATGGAATTTTTATTCATCAATCGACGTATACATAAGAGATTTTAAAAAGATTCTACATGGATAAAGCACACCCATTGCACATTCCAATGGTGGTTCGATCGCTAGATGTGAAAAAGGATATCTTTCGACCTCAAAAAGATAATGAAGAATTACTTGGTTTTGAAGTATCATACCTTAGTGGAATAGGTGCACTAATGTATCTTGCTAGTAACACAAGATCAGATATAACAATTTTAGTAAGCTTATTTGCAAGATATAGTTCTTCTCCAACAAAAAGACATTGGAATGGAGTTAAGCAGATACTTCGTTATCTTCGAGGGACGATTGATATGGGTTTGTTTTATTCAAACAAATCAAACTTTGATCTAGTTGGTTATGCATATGCTGGATATTTATCTGACCCACGCAAAGCAAGATCTCAAACATGTGGAGGAACTCCTATATTTTGGCGATCTATAAAGCAAACCATTATGGCCAGTTCATTAAATCATACAGAAATTCTTGCAATTCATGAAACTAGTAGAGAATGTGTATGGTTGAAGTCAATGACTCATCATATTCAAGAAACATGTGGTTTGTCTTTCAATAAAAATCTACAAACATTATTATTTGAGGACAATACTGCATATAAAAGGAGATAGAACAAAGCATATCTCACCATAACTCTTTTATATACATGACCTTGAAGAAAATGGTGACATAAGTGTTCAACAAATTTCTTCAAAGGAAAACTTGACAGACTTATTTACAAAGGCATTACCCACATTAACATTTGAAAAGTTAGTGCATAACATTAGAATGTGATGACTCAAAGCACTCAAGTGATATATTCATAAGGAGGAGTAAAAATATAGCCTTCAAGGAATAGAAATACTGCACTCTTTTTCCTTTGACTATGGTTTTTTCCATTGGGTTTTCCTAGCAAGGTTTTTAATGGGATAGTTATTAATATATAAAAATGATGTACTCTTTTTCCTTCACTTGGATTTTTTTTTCCATCGGGTTTTTTCCTAGTAAGGTTTTAACGAGGCATTTATTTTATATAATATGGATATCTAAGGGGAGTATTGTAAATGTAATTGTGTAGATATCCATAACCTACAATATGTTACCAATCTTCTTTTAACTCTTCCTTTATTCCATGTTGTAACTTTCATCTCATTGAATTCCATAGTGTAACTCATACCATGACATGTCTTATAAATAGAGGTATGTGATGCCTTTGTAAGACACACCACAATTGAGTTCACTTGTTCTCTACTTTCTCTCTTCTTTATGTTGTTTCATTTTCTTTGTTCCTTATTTTTAACAGAGAAGTCCTTTTTTTAAGTTTTTGATTTTCAAAACATATTTTTTTCTTTTTTAAAAGTTAATTTACCCTCCCAAAAAAGGAACAATGTGAGAGAGTGGTAGTACAATAACATTATTATTTGAGTGCATAGACGAAAGACTTCATTTGCATTTTTTGTTTCATAGTGTGAAGTAGTAGCCTACTGTTTGATATAAACTTTAGTTTCATGATTATACAATAAAACCCTAACATTGTATATAACAATAAATGTCAAGGTCCTTGAACTAGATGATTTTACAAATTAAACTTAGATAAAGAATCACATATTTTGATCCATGAATGGTCTTCTAAAAGATTGTGTTTCTCTCACTTGACCCTCTTAACATAATTAATTTTCTTGATAGGAATATTGAATTACTTGAATGAGGCACTGAGAGGACCAATCGCTAAGGTTTTATTTATACACACCATCTTGGTGTATAATTAGGGCATTATCTTTTTACTGGGTCTTAAAAAGATAAAATGAAATATAATGCACAGGGGAACATTAATAATAATATTATATTTAAATAAATCTAATATTCTCTCACTTGGACCATTGACATTATTTACCATATACGTTCATAGACATAATGCACAAAATTAAACTTCATAACATATCATGTCAAGTCAAAGATACTACTAAAGGATCATGGCAGTCATACATCATTGCATTAACATACTTCCTTCCATGTATCACTGAAATAGTTCTTCTATTAACATGATTCATAATAAAGATGATTAATAATGGTACAACAATAAGTGTCTTTATTAAAGACGATGTCTTGTTTAACATAATTCATTTATGTATATACTAATCATAAGAACAGAAGAATGAGATAGAATCAGAAACAATAAATAAATTATCTCAAAGTGTTAAATAACATAATCTTGATTTCAATAATGATATCTACTAAAGCCCATACGTTTAACATGATCATTAAATGTCTTTAATGGCAATCCTTTAGTTAGTAGATTTGAAATCATAAGTTTAGTGCTAATGTGTTTGATTGACACTCTTTGTTTATGAACTTCTTCTTTAACAACAAAGTATTTTAATTTCATAAGTTTAGCACCTTTAGAATACTTGTTGTTTGTTGAGAAGAAAACTACTACAGAATTATTACAATAAATTCTTAATGGCTTGGCAATACTGTTGACAATTCCAAGCCTTGAGATAAAGTCATGCAGCCATAAAACATGAATTATAGCCTCAAAGCATGCTACAAATTCAACCTCAATAGTGGATTCAATAACAATATGTTGCTTCACACATTTTCATGAAATTGCTCCTTCAGTTAATAGGACCAAATAGCCAAAAGTGGATTTTCGTGTATCCACACATCCGATAAAATTTGAATCAGAATATCTAATCACCTTAAGATGATCAGATCTCTTGTAAGTAAGCATATAGAACAGGGATTATAATTAAATTTACTCCCACTAATCTTTAGGTATATACATCGATCAACAATGTTTTCTTTAAAACCAAAAGATGTGATGGTATCAATTACACTTAAGATATCATTGTTTGGAAGCTTGTTTAGTTCATATATTGACCTATTTAATTTACACACCATATGTTCCTTTCCTTCAAGGATAAAACTTTCTAGTTGATCCATGAACACTTCTTCATCTAAATTCTCATTTTTAGAAAGGCAGTTTTCACATTCATTTGATAAAGCTCTAAATCATAATGAGCTACTAAAGTCATAATAATTCTTAATGAGTCATCTTTTCAAGATAGGAGAAAAAATTTCTTTGTAGTCAATGTCATCCTTTTGAGTATAATCTTTGGCAACAAGTCTACCTTTGTGTCATTCGATATTGTTATTTGAGCTAAGTTTGGTCTTAAAGACCCATTTATACCCAACTCTTTTACTTCCTTTAGGCAATTCTACAAGGTGCTAGACTTCATTATCATTCATAGATTTTAACTCTTCTTTCATGACATATAACCATTTGGCAGAATTATCTCCTTTAATGGCTTGTAAAAATGAAACTGGATCATTATTAATACTTAAGTCAATTTCTGACTCATGCAAATGAAACCAAATAGTCATCAGAAATAGCTGATCTTCTTTGTCTTACAGATCTTAACTATATTTCTTGTGATCCCTCAATTACAGTTCATTTGTTATAACATCATTATGTGGTGTTTGATCATTAATTTGTTCTTGTGGATTGTTAACAGAGTCAACAACTACAGAAACAACAACTTGAGAAGAAGTTATAGATGAAGGAATTTCCACCCTAACTTCTTGAATTTCCACTTTGCATGGTTACAAACTCTCACTAATTATTTCATTCTCAATGAACTTTACATTTCCAATTTCAACTATTCTCATATTGTAGTTGGGACAATAAAATTGTCTATACCTTTTGATTTTTCTGAATAACCAATGAAGAAACCATTGGTTGTTCTTGAATCTAGTTTCCTTTCTTACGGATTATAAATTCTTACTTTCGTTTGACAACACCAAACATACAGGTGTCTTAAACTAGGATTCCTTACTGTCCATAGTTTCAAAAGATGTCTTTGGAACTGACTTACTAAAAACCCTGTTTAATAAATATTAAGTGGTTCATAATGCATACATCCACAATAACACAGGTAAAGACGAATTAATTAACATACTTCTAACCATATTTATTAATGTATGTTTATGCCTTTCTACAACACCATTTTGTTGTGGTGTTTATGATATTGTATATTGAGCACATATACCATGACTTTCTAGGAATTTAGCAAATGGGTCAAAACAATGTGCTTTCTCATCATATTTTCCATAAATTTTATGAAATTCTTGGCATTTTCAATTTTGTAATTGTGGACTTGATATTGTTTGCTACAATCATTCACATAAACATTCTCAATCTATTTGATCTTTTCCAAGTTTTGTATAAAATCTATTCTCATCACTGCTAGCTGAAGAAGTGCAACAGGTTTCTCACTTAAGAGTGCCAAATCATGATCCAAAACTCCAAGATGGAATCAGATTTATTCGCACCAATTAGAGAAATTGAGTCCATTAAACTTGATAATAGACGTAGCATACAAATGAAGAGAAACAAAAGCAGATGATGCAATTACAAAATAATATGCTTATACATTATTGCTTTGAGAAATAAACATAAAGATACAACACAGATTCAGATAACATTAAATAATCATTAGCTTATACATTGAAATTCTTCTTTGGAAGGCACACCAATGTACAATATTTATACTTAACTAATGCTAGATTTAATTTCACATAATTGGTAATTTAAATGCTTAAATTAGATACATTAGTTATTTTTGGATATACTAACAATATCTAACCAAACACCTCAATTAATCACAATAAGATTCAAAACTATAAAATTATTAATTACCTTTGGGCAAATTAAATGCTTATAATAACGAAAATCAATACACTCATGACAAATCATTTATGTTTCATAATATCATCTCATTCATTAATATCGAATGAACATGAGCAATTGAATTAACTTTAATTTGATGTCTAAAGATTTACTAATTTGGCCACTTTAGTGGCAAACAAACTGTTCATAACATAGGCATCATGATAAACAATTCCAATTAACCACAATAAGATTCAAAATTATAAAACTACTAATTACCTTTGGGTACTTTAAATGTTTTATAATAATGAAAATCAATATACTCGTGATAATATATTTATGTTTCACAATATCATATAATTCATTAGCATCACATAAATATGAGTAATTGAGTTAACTTTAATTTGACATCTATTGAACTTACTAACTTAGCTACTTTGGTAATTAACAAATTATTCATAATATAGATATCATATTAAAATAATCACAAATAATTATTTCTATAATTTGCAAAACAATATCAATGGAATATATATCTATAAGTCTTACTAATTTGGCATTTTGGCGACTAACAAATTACTCATAACATAGATATACTGCAACAAAACAATTGCAAACATGATAATTGAACTAACATAACTTTAATTTGATATTTATAGAATGCTTACTAATTTAGTCACTTTGATGACTAACAAATTATCTATACTATAGATATCAAATAATCACAAACAAATGCATGCTTTAAATTATTTGTGATTTAAACATAACGCAAAGGATAATAAAACATAATTTTCAAACTTTAAAGAATTTAAACATGCATAATTTATAATATTTTAAATTTAAGCAACTCAATCATGAGAAAAATTAGTAATTACAATAATGGAGTAAATAAGGATGTAATTAATCTCAAATAACTTTAATCCAAAAATAAAAATATATTAATTTTGAAAAACTCTAACCTGAATAATGTGATTATCTTGTGATGATATTTTTTTTTCTTTTTTATAATAAAAAGATAAAAGATTTTCCATGATAAGAAGATAAAAAAAACTTTCTTTTCTATAATAAAAAAATAAAATATGTATTTTTCATAATAATAAAATAAAAGATTTATCTTCTTCATAAAATAAAGATTTATCTTCTTCATAATGATAAAATAAATATTTATCTTCTTCATAACAAGAAGATAAAATTTTTCTTCAATTTTTAAAACTTATTTGTTTTCCGCAATTAAGTTTAATTTGATATCTATATCAGCATACTAATTTGATCACTTTGGTGACTAGCAAATTATTCCTAATATATAGATATCAAATAACATAATTTCCAAGTGATTTTAATCTCAAAATTTGCAAAAAAAATATTAATATTGCAAATAATTTTATCAAAACTCTCATTCAATCTAAACGACATAATTTAAATCACTAGGATAAATGGATACTTTAAATCATATTTTATATCATTATCATTATATATCCATAACACATAAAAATACAATTGATACATAATTTATATGATCATAAAAACAATTCAATTTGATTTACATCACAATTTACAGTTAGATATTGCAATAATTTCATAAAACATCATACAATCATACATTATTCTTCAAAACTTAATTTCATAATTTAAATTTAAAAAATAAGTTGGTACTTTAAACATAATATACACAATACATAAAATATAATTAATATATAATTATCAATTTAAACATAAACTAATTATATGCATACTAAGTATAGTAACTTTAGAAAACAAATCATCAAAATCTAAATTTAATTAGATTTTAGAATGTTCAGCAATATCCTAATCTTCATTAAATTTTAATTCTTTTAATTATAAATTAAATAATGATTTAATTTACTGGTGACCTAGAGAAAACATTAAAATTAAAACTGAATAATGGAAGAACAGTACCATAATGGTTGCAATTAATCAGATTAATTGAAGAAACTAAACATAATGGGCCGATCATGAGTCTTATGTGGCCGGCGGTAAAATTTTGCATACATAATTTGTCGGCGATGATTTTGTGTATACATGCATAAAGTTACCGACAATGATTTTGTGTGTATATATATATATGATATTCAGACTTAATTCAAAATTAACAATCAATTATTAAAGAATCTTTAATCAAATAATAATTTAAGAATTTTTAATTTAAAAGATAATTCAAGAATTTTTAATTCAAAGATGAAAAGATAATTCAATAATCTTTAATTCAAATAATAATTCAAGAATCTTTAATTTAAAAGATAATTGATAATTAAATAATCTTAGTTCAATTTGATGAAAACATGTAGCGAAAATATTAAAAATAAATTATTAATCATCCATGTAAAATTACAAGTTTTCAAGCAAGACTTTTATACCACATGCAAATTTTAGTTTCATGATTATACAATAAAACTCTAACATTGTATATAACAATAAATGTCAAGATCTTTGAACTAGATGATTTTACAAATTAAACTTAGATAAAAAATCACATACCTTGATCTATGAATGATCTTCTAAAGGACTGTATTTCTCTCACTTGGCCCCCTTAACATAATTAATTTTCTTGATGAAAAGATTGAATAACTTGAATGGGGCAGACTAATCCCTAAGGTTCTATTTATAGACACCACTCAAATAACCTCCTTATTCTCCCTCTTTCCCAATTTATTCTCCCACTTTTCCCACTTAATCCTTCTATTCTTCTCACAACCAAACAAATTCAATCCTCGTCTCTTCTTCTTCATTCTCTGTGCATTCGCTTCGTCTTCTTCATCCAACCGACCAGTGATTCTCTCTTCTTCTTCACACTTTTTCTCTCACCATTTTGCCCAAATATATTTCCTCAAAATCGATTTCTCTCTCAACCTAATCCTACATCTGACGATTTTTTTACCGTATTCGACAGTCGCCTGGTTTTTCTTCACCATTCAACATCATCTTCTTCACGTTATTTTCATCTACATCAGTTTCTTAAATCTAGAAAATGAATAAAAATAAAACAACAGAATCTAATTTTTTATTGTATAGGATTGACGATCAAACTTAAAATACAAATTTCTTTTTGTATTCTATTTACGGTACAACTTGAAGAAACATATTTTACACAAATGAAAAAAGTAATACATTTTGTTTGTATTGTGAATTGCGTGTAAGGTACAAAAAAAATTATATAAAATCAACTTAAAAATTAATACATATTTGTTGTGTGTTGGGGTTACCGTAGAAATAAAATATAAATATTATTTTAATACAATTTTTCATCGTATTGGTTTACCATACGAACAAAATAAATAAGTTTAGACAACCACAAAAAAAAACTAAATTAATATAGTTTTTATTTTGTAATTGGCTTATGAAAAACAAAAATAAGCATTTTGTACACATGAAAAAAAAATGTAATTGAATTTTTTATCTCATATTGGAGTTGTTGTAGAAAAAACAAATATTTGGCACATTTTTTTTTTGAAAAAAGGAGCATATTTTTTAATAAACGGATTTACGGATCAAATTAAACTACAAATTGAAAACAAATGAAAAAATAACTAATACAATTTTTTTGTGAATTAGGTTTACGGTACAAATTTCATAAACATATTTTATACAAAGCAAAAAATATACAAATTGTTTTGTGTATTGGATTTAATGTAAAAAAATAAGAAAACAAAACCTACTGTACAAATGAAAAAAAAAAAAACTTTACTTTTGAAAGTATATTGGATATAGGTTACAAGTAAAAAAATATTTATACAAAATTTAAAAAAGAAAAAAAAAGTGATACAAATTTTTTGTGTATTTGGGTTAACGTACAACTTAATTAAAAAAATAAATTTGAATACAATTTTTTGTTGTAAAGGCTTACGAATAACCGTAGTTTACACTAATACAAAAAATATTAACACATTTTTCATTTTATATTGGATTCACGAAAAAAACAATAATTTCATACTCATGAAAAAAAATAATTCAATTTTTTTTCTCATATTGGTTAACGTACAAAAAAAAATTTACACAAATGAAAAAAAATGTGGTCATAATCCTTTCCCAAACAAAAGTATAATAATCCTTCCACTTAATCTTTTTCTCAAACCATGATTATAAGTAATCTTTCATTCTCCGAACAAATATTATAATAATTATTTCCTCCGCTTACTCCCATTTTTTCTTATTCATTTTCCCTCTTATTCTTTTCCTTTTTCTATAAGCCCTTATAAGTTTGCATTTATTTCATGCCCTTTTTATCTCTTCTCTTCCCCAAATTATTCTTTTAATCTTGTAGGGTAAGGGTAAAAAATTAGAAGAATAAAAACACACAAATCCAAATTTCAGTTTTCTGCAATATAAAATTAATCAGCATGGTTTTGAGTTGCAAATAAATAATAGGAATTAGGAAAAATGAAAATACACATAATAATAATAATCGAAATTTTGTCACATTGGCTTTGATTTTACTAATTTATAAATAAATAAAAAGCATATTCTACTGTTAAAAGTTAAAAAATATTCCAACAAAAATTTAAACAAAAGTTGGAAACAATATACTAATCCAATTTTTACACCAAAATTTTCAAAAACACTAAAAATAAAAACCAAAATTTTAAGTTAAAATATAAAATTTCACAAAATTCAAAAATAAAATTTATCCATTAAACATACTAAAACAATAATTAGTCAAATAGGAAAAATATATTTAGCTATTAATACATACTCGTTAAATTATTTAAGTCAGAAAATTTTTTGATACTTTTATTATTATATTTATTCTTATTAGAGTCAATATACTTTATTAAAATGTGCAATTTTACACAAGTTCGTTTAAACGTTTTTAAGTACTCTTTTAAAAGTTTAATGAGATTTTTTAAAGTAAAAGTGATGCATAAAGACGAGTGATGTATGTAATGCATCAAATATTATTCTATTTATAAATTGAAGTAATAGTCTTATAGAAATAGTAAATCTAAGTATTTAATGAGTGAAAAGTAAACGAGAATTAGTTATCTTCTTTCTCAACAAACATTTAAATATTTGATACTAAGAGCACAAACAAGTTAAAAAAAGAAGAAGAAGAAATTGTCAAAAATGGACATTTATTCTAGTTCCTAAACTTTTAAAAGTGTCTATTTTGATCCATTAAGATTAAGTTAACACAATTCTGAGGTGAACTTTTTTGTTTAGATGACTAGAATGTCAAATAAGATAATCACGTTTAATAATAATAGGGTTTTAACTTTTATAGTTAAAGGCTAGATAGTAAATTGATGTTTTAGTAGATAACTAAAGAAGTTCTTTCTTCTTGATTTTGATCATCGTCATTTTGATGCATTGTCATTTTACTTCACTTTCTCAACTTATATGTTTGATATAATTCTCGACTTTTGTTAAAAGTGTTAAATGAGATTTTAAAGGCGTGGACCTAAAGTAAGTTTTTTTCAAAAGTTCGAGACCAAAACAAAAACTTTAAAAGTCAAAGACCAAAATAAGAATAAATTGCGTGTAAGTCTAGAGACTAATAAAATTTTAATATTTATTTTTATATATTTGAAAATATATTATATAGTCTAACGATGATTTTATGTTTTAAGTGAAAGGTGTCGAGGCTATAGAAAAATTTAAAAGAGAAAAATGGGATTAATTTTAAAAATATAGTGTTTTTTGAAAATAATGTCAAAAATAGGGTAGTAAGTGAAGAAATAACAAAAAT
>JBBPDI010081319.1:0-13848 GCA_037974545.1 Cucumis variabilis
CGCCATTAGAGAAGATAGAGATTGTTTATGAAATTGAAGAATGGGGGTTTTAGAGATGGAAGAATAAACATAAGATTTTTCTGTCTACCGATGCGTAAGAGTGAGGAAGAGGGTGGCGGCGAAGAAGTCTACGGTGGTTGAAAAGTCTTGGTCTCTTATCTCTCTTTCTTTCTACTAAAAAAATCTTTACAACGACAAAATGGTTATAAGATTATTGGATACCTTTCTGTTGACCAAAAAATGTCACTATCTTGTTTTCCAATAATTTAAAAAATAAAAGAATAAAAATCACTCTCTTGCTTACATTTATAGAAAAATTGGTATTAACATATTATCTTTTATTAGACTATTTTGTCCCTCAACAATCTTTAATTTACCATGTTGCATGTCCTTTGTTTAATTGTCTTATGATAAATCTTAGTTGTAATTTATATACTAGTTTTGACGTTTCCATTTTATTTTATTAAATTTATAATGTATATTCATTTTATGTTAACATAAAATATTATATTGATTTTACCTACAACAACAAAAATTTCTATAGTAATATGTATTAAAAGAAGGGGACTTTGCAAAAATAGCACCAAAATTTATGATAATAGAGTCTATATCACTTACATTTTAGAAATTATAAAAATAGCAAATTTAAAAGTAGATTACCATCTGATTACCATCATATTTGCCAAATTTGTAATATACAAAAAAGAGGTGTCATGAACTACTTTTTCCTAAACTTTTTTGTTATTTAATGCAATTTTCCTTAAAAGAAAAAAGAGAACTTTCCAGTTACAATGCAACAAAATATGTAATAAGGGTGTAAATGAATTGGGTTGGAGAACATTTCCAACTCAACCCATATTTTTGGGTTGGTTGGGTTGGCAACTCGAATAACTCGAGTTGACAACTCAAATAACCCAAATAGTATTCCTGACCCAACCCTTAAAATATATATAATATAAATATAAATATATAAGGGGCACATGCAAAAAAAGCAAAAAAAATTATGATAATAGGACCTATGTCACTACATTTTCTAAATTGCAAAAGTAGCAAATTTAAAAGTTGATAACCTTCTGATAGCTCTCTGATGGTTGTCTGATAACCGTCTAATATCACTAATTATTTGTCATATTCGCAATATGCAAAACAAAAAGTGTCATGGGCTCTTTTTTTCTAAATATTTTTGTCATCTTATGCAATTTTCAATATATATATATATATATATATATATACATATCATTATTTCGGGTTGGATTTGATTGAACCGAATTTTCCTCCAACTCAAAAAAATAAAATTTTTGAACCCAACCAACCCGCATTTTAAACTAACCCAATCCATCCTTATAATATGGGTTGGATAATTCAGGTTGTCGGTTTATTCGAGTTATTCTTACACCTCTAATACGTAATAGTTCCTCATTGTGATAAAAAATGGTATGCTCATGATCAGTGGCCACTCTCCAACCATCGACACATTAAGTTTTGATATGCATTCTTATCAAAGACTTATTATTGTTGATATAGTTGTAAAAGTACCAAGTGATTTTGTTGATATTTTTGTAACACCAAAAAAATTTAAGGTAATTTTGTTACTTAATTTTCTTGAATAACTTATTATTAGATTATTATGGGTGTTAATTGGAATTGGATGTTAAGGAACTTATTTGGTGTAAAATGTTGGATTAATTAAGTGTGTATATATATATGAGTATGTATATTTAATTAAAGATTTTGGAATTTGGTGGAGAATGTTATTAATTATATACGTTTGGTTATATAATTAATAATGAGAAATATTAAGTATACGTTGGAATATATGTAATTATTAATTGGATGGAAAAGATGATGAAATTAATTAGAAGAGAGAAAGGGGATTAGGATAAGTATATATTTATTATGTATGTTTTATTTAAGAAAAAGGAAAATTGCATCAAATGACAAAAAAATTAGAAAAAAACAACCCATAGCACGTCTTTTTTGCATATTGTGAATATGGCAAATATGACAAGTAACTAATGATATCATATGACTATCAGACGGCTAGTAGAAGACTATCAGGGGATTATCCGCTTTTAAATTTGCTACTCTTGCAATTTAAAAATTGTAGTGACATAAGCTCTATTATCATAAATTGTTTTGTTATTTTTGCAAGTGCCTCTAAGAAAAAAGGAAGTAAATTGATAACTTGTAGAAATACAAGTTATTGTAGCATTTTAGGTAAAATACTGAAGCCTTAATTCATAAGTTTGCAAGAAAACATGTAGAAAATTAGAGAAATTGATTAAGTTGCATGCTACAAATTACAAAAAGCTTTATCCTTGTTTATTGTGTTTTGTTTATCTTAATGCATGATTCTAAACGAAATGAAAAGAATAGCTTGGCTATAAAACGTCAGGCGAGGAGACATACACAACCAACATAACAAAGCTAGACATTTTGAAGCACCAATGGACAAAAAGGTGGTTGGCGCAAATGTCGAAAAAGCTGAAAAAGACACTTGCCCTGTTGCAGCTAAGCATTCTGAATGAGACAACTTTATCATAATTAAGTAAAACACATACTGCCCTACCATATCATGCCTTGTCGATATATAAAGGCGTCTTCTTCATTGTTCTATGTGCAAAATTTGACCAACAAAGAGCAAGCTCATTCTTCCATCATTTCCTTGGTTTTGGATGAGAGTCTGAAATAGATAGAGAGATCCCTAAATGTTTCTCTTCAGTGTAAAAGGCAAAAATTAAAGCCAATAAGTATGAGAAATCGTACTTCACAACTTGCCCCATTCCTTTATACCTTCTTTTGTAGTTTATTTGCATTGAGTTGTAACATTAACTCCATGGTTGGAAGGCCTAAAGTTTACTTATAATATTAATGTAAGGCCTTAATCGCATACCACCAACGCGATAAAGACCTTGTAGCAAGGATGCTGAGAGAAGTGATTTCTAACAGTAGAATATATATATTCCGAGAAAGGAGTATGCGTGAGGCTTTGACCCAAGGAAAGGAAGTCTAGTTGGAGAGGATCCTCGCTGGGAAGCCATTACGAATAAAAGTATATGACATTTCACGAAAGAAAGCATGAAAAAGAGAAGGAGGTGACGCAAAGAGAAATGCTTATCGAAAAGTCTTATCACGTGAGTGTAAGCGATGTGATAAGTGTAAATAGCAAGGAAGAGGCCTGCATTGAATGTTAAAAGTAGGCATTTTATAATGCAAAAAGAAGTACCCATGCCTACCAGAGTGTGGCAAGAAGTAGGTGCCCTGTTGACATGACTGGACGAACCAGAAAGTACTGATCTGATGTTTCTTGAGAAGATAAGGAAGTGTTTGGCGATTAAATAGTTTGGCTTCCCAGGGAGATAAGGTGTGCATCTCAAGGAAAAGTCAAATCGTCGTTGATGTTCAGATTATGTGTCAAGTTTGGGTTGGCTACATGACGTGAAAAAATGGCAAGGAGACATGTGTAAATCGTAGAAGTAACCTTTAAACGAGAAGACCACTATTCATAAGGCTAAGAAAATCAAAGGAAGGAGGAATAGTTTTTTGTTTAGAGAGTTATGTTTTCTGATGAAAGGGGTAGGAGAAAGTTCGGAGTAATGCAATAGGATAAGAAAGCAACTAAAGAGAAGAGAAGTCTAGAAGCAGAGAAGGAAGAGTTTGGGACTAAGTATATATGTGTGAGTGACAAAACGATTTGATGCGATGTTAAGTTGTTTAATTACTGATTCTTTTCTGTTCTTTTCTATAAATTATGAATAAATGTTTTGAATGATTAGTCCTAGACCCAAACAAGTGTCCTTATAACAAATGTTTATTTCTGAGTATTTCTTATAGGTAAAATATCCGTGAATCTCTCATCAATGGGAAAAAGATTTTATAGATGAATTCTGTAACTAATTAATGTTGCGTTTGTAAACTTGATGCATGGAAAAGTTATTCTATTGATATTTATCTAAAATATTCTGTCACACTCCAAGTCGTACTACGACAAAAATGTCGAAGTAGTAGGAATAGGATGTAAGTTTGTTACAACTTTAAAATTTTCTTATCGCAAAATATTATTCTTAACTCCTTTTATATTATCAACAAAACTCAAAACGCAATGGTGGTCAACCTAAACGGTAAGTATAATAAATACCTACCAAAACGTTTATTAATAATAGGCATTTGATACATAATTACAACACTTTGACCAACAACCAACGCTTAACTATTTCCAAAACGTCTGGAGTCATCTTGTCGCAAACCCTTCAACCTTCTTCTCTACTTGTCCTAAATGCTTGATCCTGAAAGATGAATTTTTGAAAGAATGTCTAAAAGACTTAGTGAGGTTTCAAGTTTATGAAATCCTTTTCGCAATACCTTTTCATAAACATCACTTTGCATAAATATCATCAAATCATTTCATCTCGCATAAACCTTTCTTTATGCTTAATAAACATATTCATAACATAACAATTTTATATAAACACACATTAGTTAACATTCATTCCTTTCACCAAGGATCCTGAATCGTTCTCTATGCTTGGCCTCATTACCTCGCGTTTTGACTACTGCATCAACAACATCCAAGAACATACAGATTCATCCTTGTTACTTAGGCCGCTAAGCTTTATATGGTCCTTTCAATGCATAAGCTAGCTTCTCATCACCATATAGTCTGTACACCCTATGATGGCCTTGACTCTTTATGTTCACATAAAAGTTAGCATCATCTCAAGGAATCAACTAATGGTTTGAAAACAATTTCATAGCATGGAAATTGTAATCATCAAATCAAGCTTTAACATGATTTTTATAATGCTAGAACACATATAAACTTTTCATAGAAATCTCTTTTTGAAACACCTTCTCATTTGAAATCATCTTTCAAAATAGTAAAGCGAAACCATAAAACATTTAGGAAGAAAACTACTCACCACACTTTAACAAAAATTCTCCTCTTCCTTCTCTTCTCGTGGAGAGGGAAGAGACATTTTCTTATCTTACACGTTAACCCCTGTCAAATCAGATTTGATATTTTCTTAACCAAACCTTACTTCTCGCCTAACTCCATACTGCAAATAACTTTAACCATAACACTTATAACGAATAACCTTATCGTGTAGTTATATTTTAAAAGAAACCTTCTTCGCGATCTAACCAACTTTTACTCGCTTAGAACACTTATTACGAATTTAAACTTCAAGGCTTCCTCACAAACTTCTTCACCGTGAAACTCTTGGTTTATATCGTGAAGACTACTCAAACGCCTAGTCGTTTTAGTAAAAAACTTACACGAACTTTCTTCTGAGATCGTTTAGACTTAAAGATTCTACTACAAATCCTTCTTTTCTCAAAACTTCATCACGAATTAACTTCTTAATCACAAAACTTATTCTAACAATAAAAGTTTTATGACTTAATCCTTTCTGTGGATATATTCAAACGTCAATTTCTATAGTACTTTTAGCCAAAATTTTACTTACTATACTCGAATTAAAAATGGGTCTCACATATTTCTTCATAAATGGTTATTATATGATATTTGTACTACTATAATATTTTGCACTGAGAAACTAACCTTTTTGGTTACTATTTGTAATGATGGTATGTCAAGAAAAATTGTGACCTATTGCTTGACGTGGGGTGAATGCGAATCTCAGGTCTAAGCGAGGTTTTAATGGATTGCTAGTTGAGTGTGAATTCCAGGTCTGAGAAAATGTAACTGTGATAAGGTGCTGATTGAAATCCTAGGTAATTCGCGTGTTGCTGGTCGAGCGTGAATCCCAAGCCTAGGCAAAATGATAAATCGATTGGGATTTATGTCCTAAAACTCATAAATAGTAAATATAATTCATTGACCATTATTAATAAAGTGTTATTATTATAATTTCAATAAATATTATTGATTATATTTTTATTTTTGTCTTAATAACCCAAATCTAATAAACTAACATCCTAAGCTGTTTGATGAGTCTTGAACAGTATGTAGAGACATACATGGATCAATATTCGAGATTAGCTTAAATGGTCTATAGTATAGGGATAAGGTTGGGTACCTTATCCTAGTAACACTATGGATACGACTCACTTTGTATTTGATACAAATGCAATGATCCAACACGTTCGTATATGTCACATGTGAATGCGAGGGAGGTATCCTATGCAACGAGTATGCTTAAGACTAGACCACAAAATAGTAACCACTAGATGTAACTCTGTTAACTAGTTAGGTTTCTATTTCACTAGGATGAGGTAGGTAACTTGGTCTTAATCCTGAGTGAATTATGAACTTCTGTTCGTGAGAGATTGTCTTTTGATTTGAAATAGTGAGAGTGGCAAAATTGCTGACTCAATATACTTGTCATTTTGGGGACAAGACTGAGTGGGGAGCTAGAAACATAATCACACTAGGTGGAATTCACTTATTCTCGACTTTAGGATAAGTAGACAAACGTTCCCTTAAATGATGTTTCTGAGACTTGAACAAAGGGTCCTACGCTCTCTATGGCATGAGAGGAGTTTATGTTTATTGGTTGGACTATAAACAAGTTGTTCATTAGAGGAGCACTAGTATTTAGTGATGGATTAAAAATGTGTAAACATGTAATATAATAAATAATATAGGCCTTAGGCCATCATACAATATGAACACATATATTATAGAGAAATACAAAAGTGGAAGACAAAGAAAAAATGACAGTTATTACAAAGTTAGGAGAAATAGGGAATGGATTCTCCATCACTCAGACTTCAAGCTCTCACTTACTGTATGATTGGGGAAGAAGAAGAAAACTCTTTACACTTCCGATTCTTTTAGACTCTCTTTGTGGTCCATCAAACCTTCTTTGCTTGGTGAGGATTTGTCACCCCCTGAACTCTAAGGTAATTGATTTTATTCAAATTTCTTTATTTTTAGGATTTTAAATTTTGTTGGGTGTTATTTTATTACTTTTGGCTTGGAAGAGAAATTTAATTAGTGGGAAAGAAAAGAAGTGAAGGAGGAAAAACGAATTGGAAAGGTAATCATCATAATAATAATATATTATTATTATTCAAAAAAAGAAAAAGAAATTAAAATTTCTTTCTTCTTCTTTCTCCCGCGCGCAACACCCCCCCCCCCCAGTTTTTTTCTTCTTCTTCCTTCTATCCTACCCAGCCACCGCAACCACCCCTCCCCCCTTTCTTTTCCATTCACGCATAGCCGTCGCAAGCCCATCTCTCTCCTCCTCTCCGATCGAGCCCGTCGCCCATTCCACCAAAGTGGAGTCACAAGCGTCGCTGCCCAATTTTCTGATTCACCATTTCTGCCGCGTGTAACCCCTTGGCTTTGCACTATTCCTGTCAGACGTTTCCACTCCATTGCGACCCTTCGCCGTCCACCATCTGTGTGCCGTTATAACCTTCATCCGCTGACCATGAAGCATTCATGCACTGCACCTTCCAGCCGCGAATTTGAAGTACGACCACGTTCAAATCGATTACTCGCTCTCCTTCATTTTTCTCATTCACCGCTGCCGCTTTTGCCTTGCCATGAACCTTTGGGTTCATACTTAGGTAAGAACAAATTGTGGATTTTGGATGAAAGGAATGCGGTTAAGGAGCTTACCTAACGTTAAGGTAATGGATTCTCTACTACTAGACTTGCCTATAGATTTGGATTATGTTAATTGTATGTTTATCGTTGAACTAAGTATGGATGTTGGGTATGATATATATATATTGATGTAGTCTTGATGAGGAATACATATTGTGGTTGACTAGAAACATACATACATACATATATACATACATACATACACACACACACACACACACACATATATATATATATGAAGGTCGGATATGACATATACATATCGATGTAGTCTTAATGTGGAATGCATACTTTGATTGACTGGAAATATATATATATATATATATATGGATGTAGGTATAATGATGATGATTGTAGATTATGTTGTATAAAGTATGGATGTGAACTTGTTGATTGTCGTTTAAGCTAGGGGTAGGTGATAATAAAGTGTGGCAGTGTACTGGTGAACTAAGGAGTGTTATGAATATATAGCTTGTTTGATTGATGTGTTGATATGTTACTGACCGACATTGGGCTAAAATGGAATAGGTTGACTGTTAGGGCATTAAGTGAAAGTATTACATGTTAAGGTAGTTGAATTGTATTATGAATGACTGATAAGATGTTTAGAATGGACCGAGGAGAAAATTGTTAGTTCTTCTATTGGGTATTATACCTTGCAGGTGTCCTAAGGGATCACCGCTTATTGTACATCCTTCGAAAGCATTAGAATGATATGTGTTTTTGCAAAACACTAGACTAATTTATGCGTCCTACGGGGCGTTAGACTGATGATGTGTATCCTACGGGATCACAAGACTGTGACTGTGCAGGGTACCCCAATAGGAAGTTAATAGTTTACTTTCCCCTAACAGAACCAGTAGTGAGTCTCTTACTGGGTATGTTTATACTCACCCTTTTATGTTTAAATTTTTCAGGTAAAGGTACAAGGGAGGTGGATCGACGAGGGGCAAGAAGGAGCTGTGATTGCCATAGAGGGTGTCCTTTAAACTGCTTTCGCTGTTTGTCAATGTTTTATAGGTTTTCCCTTAGTAATTGAGACTGTTAGGGGTTTTCTTTTAGGTTTCTTGCTTCTTTGAAATTTTTGTTATCAAATATTGGTTACATTGTTCTGCTTGTTAATCTGTTTTATTATTTTTATTTGATAAAACTTGAAGTTTCTATAAAGAACTTCCTAAATATTGCCATTGTTAAATACTCGAGGTATGGTTGTTCTAATGGTTGACATAAATTTGTTGTAGTGTAAGTGGAGGATTCCTCACAATATTAAGGTTAGTACAACATTTACATTTTCAGTGTGCAACCCTTTCATAGTATCATTTTATATGTATATGTGTTGGTCAGCTGATCGTTCACAAACTTTTAAAGATGAATTGTTTTTCTTGTTTGCTAAAATTTGTTAAATTCTATTGTAGGTTGTTATTTTAACAATTATTTAGTGAAACATACTAGAAGGCTTCATGAAGTATTTAACACTAGAAAAGATATAATTATTGAGGGTCAGAACATAATTTAATGTTTTAAATTCTTATAGTTAGTAATAATTTTATTATTTTATAAATTAAGAGTAGTATGTAGAGAGACATGAATAGACATAATACTCTTGGTGGCATGAATTAGTTAGTTGTTGTGTTTATTGAAAGTTAAGTTGCCGTGTGTACAAATATTATACTACTTATTATGGTTGTATAATATTGTTGTGAATTTTGCATATTATGCACATATGACTTATTATTGAAGAATAAAATTATTGTTGGTTGGAGAGTTTATTTTGTTGATGAATCTGTTTTTGTTGGAATGAATGTAATACAATAAATGGAAAATGAGAAATGTAAAAAGAGTCAAGTATACTATCTTACTTGACTAATAAAAAAAATCAAATATACTATCTTAGTTGACATGTAAAAAGAGTCAAGTATACTATCTTAATTGACATGTAAAAAGAGTCAAGTATACTATCTTAATTGACATGAAAATTACTTCAGGAAATATATAACTTGATGGTGTTTTGGTGTCAAGTAATGAGACTATACTGACGCTTTTTTAAACGTCAAGTATACTATTACTTGACATTGCATCAACGTTAAGTAAATCAATTTTTGTAGTATTGCTACAATCAACTTAATACTTTTTGTTGTCACCTGAATCAATGCTTGTCTTTGTTAAATTTTGGTTTGCGAAGTACATGTGTGTTGGAATTATCATCTTAACAACTCTATCGCAAACCTCTTTTTGCAAAATCAATTAGTTCATTGGTGTGTCATTGAGGTTCTATGTTTGCGACTATGCTACACGACAAGCATGGTCATCGCATGTGATATGCTCACTATGTCTCCAGGTTAGGATCGTGCGATAAAAGGTACATGATCCATTCCTCGGGTAACTACTAAATCTACATTGAGTGCAAGTTTTTCTCTCTCTTGTCCAAATCTAAGCAAAGCGAGAGGTTTCCTAGGTAAGCCAGGGTCGAACACAGGAAATTTGTATCAAGCTTCATTACACTACTACATAAATTAGTTTACTTAACGTTAATACAGTGTCAAATAAACGTATACTTGATGTTTTTAAAACCGTCAAGTAATCGACTGTTAAGTATAGTCACATTACTTTACACTAAAAAACTATCAAATATACATTTACTTGACATTGTATTAACGTCGAGTAATCTATTGCACTTAACGCTTATTACGTGTCTAGTAAGGTCGTATACATGACGCCTTTTACGTGTCAAGTAACATTAGGTCGTATACACGTTATTTTAGTAGGGATTTTTTTTCTTATTTTCATTTTTACCATATTTCCACCTAAACTCATCGCATTCAGGGCACACAGTTGCGTTGACATATTCTTTTCAATACAAGCAACAATCATTAGGACATGAATGAATCTTTTCATATTCCATTCATAGTGCACCTAACATTTTCTTTGCTTCATTCATTTATGTAGTGAGGTCATTAGTAGAAGGTAAGATGTCTTTTAATGCTTTTAGTAGTTCAGAGAAACTAATGTTAGTCCATCCATGTCTAACTTTTAAGTTATACAACTTCACTATGTACACAATTTGGTGAATTTTTGACATCCTTCGTCTAACGGCTTCTCAGCATCATTAAGCAATTTTTCTCAACCACTTGGATCCTTTGAATATTGCTTATGAGCAATTTCAATCATTTCCTTTATATTTCCAACATCGTTCTCTTCATACATACACTTAGAGGATTCTTCATGAAAGGATGAACTAGAAAGTTCTTCACCATGCCAATATCATTGGCTTTATGTCTTTGACAATTTTCACACTTTAAACAAGGGCAATGTATAAAAGTATTATTTGTATTGAAAATCCAAATTTGATGAAGTTCTCTACACCCAACTCAAATTCTTTAGATAATTTACTCTTTGACATCCATTATTTATCCATACTTATAATATGCTAATCTTGGAGCTACAAAAATTGTTAACATGAAAATTAATCCATCATTAAATTTCTTGACTTTTGGAAAGAAGGGACCTCCTTCCTCCTGTCAATTATAAACGTACATACATATACATATACATACATCAATTTCTTTTTTCTGTTTTCTTGAGTTGAATAATGAAATTAAACAATGTGATAAATGTCACAAAATATAACAAATAGACCCACAAAATTTTTATACCATATGTTATGAGTTATTTTGGACCAAGAATAACAAAAAGTTCAAAAGAGGGCTTACAATATTAAGGATAAACTCTAAATAGGTTAGCTCGATATGGATTATGAAATAGGAAACCACGACAAGAAGTATGAGATGCAAAATTGCTTTTCTTTGACTTAATTAAATGAGAAATAACCTTCAAGGGCCGGTCTTATAACAACTATTCATCAAATAAGTTCATCTTCTTCCTAAAATGCTTACTCTACTATCAAACACACATGGTGGTGGCTTTCTTTCTCAAATAATTCCTCCTTTTGTTTCTAATTAAAATATAATTTGAAGTTATTTTTATATAAAATTTATAGAGTGAATCAAATAACACATCTATAATGGATAAATATGTTTGAAATAATACAAACATATATTATTTATCAATGTCTTAATCGAAACAACTATTCAAATTTGTCAAAAACCAAAGTATGTTTCACTTAACTTAGAATTATATTATACATTACATTTATACATACACACAAAACTTGACTTCCTATATCCTTCTCTTCAACTCCTATTTGCTAACTACTACACACCATTATTGTATTATTGTGTATACTATAAAGACTTATTTATTTTCATGAGAATATACAACAACTTCAATATATCAATAATAATAAAAATCATCTACACGACATTAATAATCAAAAGTCATTCTTATAAAAAGTTTAATTTCTCTTTCCAGTCAAACAAAATATTAAAATTTATGCAAAGTAGTCTATCCTATCAACAAACAAATCCCAATCTAGCCTAAGTGTTCTAGTATTAAGATCATTTACATCAAAATTAAAGCTCAAATTAACAAGCAATTTACCCTTCGTCAAATTAACATGCACCAACAATCGAAGAAAGAATCTAGTAGCAGGATGACTGAAATGAACTCATGGTATTCATCAAACTACTAAAAAAATTAATACAATTTTAGCTCAGAAAACGCATACATAACAACACTTTAAGCTAACAAAAATCCATAACAACAATTTCAGCTTAGTAGCAGACTATATTGTCCCTTATTTCTTCAACATAACAAAAAGATAATATATGAGAAAACATAACTTTAAAATAAAAAAAATAGTTAAAAAATTCTGAAACACGTTAAGATCAATTTGTTTGAAGTTAATAGATTCGAAGATCATCATTTTAGAACAAATTATATAAATATTCTCATCTTTTTCATGTATATACTTTCATATTTCTCTCTAAAAAAAATTAAAACATAAAATTTCAAAACAAAAATCTAAAATGAAAATCTCCTATTCTAAAACATAAATAAAATAGTCAAATAAACAAAAAATATATTATAGTTTATATATCTTATGCAAATTTATTTATTTATTTTAGATAATCAAATGTCAAATAGTTTTTATTTTTAAGAAAAAAAAAAGAATAGGAGGGTATTGAAGAAGGAAGAGTAGAAAAAGAGATTAACTGTATCCATCGTTTCTGTTCATGTAACAGTGACCCCAGGTTTGGAACATTTGAATTTTGAAAAGTTTTAAAGAAATTTATGTGTTTGAATGCACATTGGAATTTTAAAATTGATTATGGTTTGAAATTGTGGGATTTCTCATAATTTCAAACTTAAAAAACCATGTTTCCTATTTTAGCAAAAATAGATTGCAAAACCCAAATCACGGAAAGGATTCGTGGGAAAATATTCAATTTCATTATCTTAAGCCTATTTTATCTTAGAATTGCAAACATAAAAAACTATGTTTCCTATTTCAACAAAAAGAGATTGCAAAACTCAAATAATAGAGGTTGGTACCAGGATTCATGAGAAAATATTCAATTTCAGTCATCTTAAACCTATTTTATCTCAGAATTTCAAACTTAAAAAACTATGTTTCCTATTTCAGCAAAAAGAGATTGGAAAACCCAAATCACAGAGACTGGTACCCAGGATTCATGAGAAATATTCAATTTCATTCATCTTAAACCTATTTTAACTCCTATTCAACCTTCATTTCTTTTGCTCGATGTTAACATTCGTTATACCCACAACAAACTTATTTGGGGACAAGTTGAGAAAAAGCAACTCAATGTTCGTTTTGATCTATAACGATAGTGATGAAAGGGAGAAAGTTATTTTTTTTTATCAATATTTCAGATTATTTAATAGATCCAAACATGCATCTATACCATAGAAGTTCAAAAACCATTTTCTTATGAAAATTGGGGAATGGTGGAAATCTTTCTTATATCTAATAATATCAACACAAAATTGTTGCTAACAATGTTAATGAAGATTCAAATGCCAAGAAGTTTGCGCAAAGCACCAAGGTTTCAAAAGAGCCTTAAGTGAACCCAAACACTAAGAAAACTGATGCAGGGAAAAAAGAAAAGGAAAAAAAGGAAGCTAATTCGAAAAGAAAACAGTACAAACCTTGCTAGATAGAAACAAAAACATTGTGGGTCACTGTGGGTCAGAGTCAAAGTGTCGTGAGTCGCCGTTAGAATGTCGTAAATCTCCATCAGAGTGTCATGGGTCACTGTAGGAGTTATGTGGTGTTGGGATTTATGTTCTAAAACTCGTAGATTGTAAATATAATCCATTGACCGTTATTAATAAAGTGTTATTATTGT
>JBBPDI010081324.1:0-13847 GCA_037974545.1 Cucumis variabilis
TGATCTATCTGGTTGGAGTACAAAAGGATATCAAGCATGTCCCATTTGCATGGGGGATAGATCATCGTTCGGAATACGCAGAAAGATATCATTCATGGGACATAGATAATATCTTCCAGACAATCATGTTTGGCGTAAAAGTAGACTTCATGATAGAAAGCTAGAGCGTAAATCACCTCCAGTTGTAATGAGCGGCCAAGAATTATTGGAACAACAAGATTCTTTGGAGTTTCCAGTGATGAGTAAGTATCATTCTTTGAAAGATACAAAAAGAAAAAGAGTTCTTAATTTGACAAAGAAAAGTATTTTTTCGATCTTCCTTATTGGCCAAGACTACTTATTCGTCACAAACTTGATGTAATGCACACTGAAAAAAATGTTTGTGACAATTTAGTCGATATGTTATTGAATATTGAAGAAAAAACAAAAGATACCACGAATGCTAGATTGGATTTACAGGATTTGAAAATAAGAAATATCAACATTTGGCAGAAGTGGGTAACCGATCGGTGAAACCACATGCAAGCTACACATTAACTAGCAGCTAGTGGATTGAGTTCTGTAAGTTCTTGAAAGCAGTTAAGTTTCCCAATGGATTTGTTTCTAATATTTCACGATGTGTGAATATGAACGAGGGAAAAATATTCGGTCTCAAAATGCACGATTGTCATGTACTGCTACACCGACTTCTTCCAATCGGTGTAGGGTATTCTTACCAAAAAATGTGTACACTGCAATTACTGAATTGTGCAATTTTTTTGTGATTTATGCGCCAGAACGATAAGAATAAGTGATTTGGACAGATTGCAGTCAGATATTATAATTATATTGTGCAAATTGGAAAGGATATTTCCAACTGCTTTTTTCAGCATCATTGTACACCTTGCGATTCAGTTGCCATATGAGACAAAGGATATTTCCAACTGCTTTCTTACTGTTGGATGTATCCTATTGAAAGAAGTCTCTGTACACTAAAACAATATGTTCGTAACAACACGTTCTGAAGAATCTATTGCAGAAGAATATCTAATGAACAAATCAAATACTTTCTGTTCCCGCTATCTGAAGGGGATTGAGACCCAATTCACTAGAGGTGATCAAAATGACAATGACATTGAAGAGGATGAGGTGATTAGTGAGTATGAAGTATTCATTCAGAAAGTACGACCGTTGGGAGCGATCACCTTCACGAAGTATATCGCAAGAAGAGAAACGACTCTTTCATTGGTACATTCTCAGCAATGTAGATTAAATAGCCGAATACCTGAGGTACATATTTTTATACGTATTTTAAGGTTTTATACCTCATCGACACACAAATTTACAATTTTATAATTTAGAAAATACCTTTTTTTATACGTCGTCGGGGTGAAAGCTTTTCTGAACTGTTTAAAAGATACCAACGAGCATTTGTCGATTGGTTCAAATCTCAGGTATTTCAAGTGAATGACATTGAACATTTCTACTTCATACATATTTTATACATACATAAGTAGTTTTATGCTACATTGGACTTCAGGTCATGGTAGAAATGTGTAACAATTCAAACATTTCTCAAGATTTATTTTCACTCGCAATGGAATCATTACTTGATATCCGCTCTTACAGTGGATGCATTATCGATGGCATACAATTTCACACTTTGGAGCGTGATTTCCAACGCACAACACAAAATAGTGGAGTAATGGTAATTGGAGAAGGGAGTGGGGCCAGTACGAACACAATTTTTACGGTGTTCTAGACAAAGTGTTGCACGTCCAATACCCATTTGGACGACGTGCTTGGTTATTCAAGTGTCGTTGATTTGACACATATAAAAATAAAAATCATAGAACGCACGAAGAACTAGGCTATAAATCAATAAACACGTCCCATTTTTTGTTTGCTGAGGAACCTGTGATTCTTACAATCCAAGCACATCAAGTGTTCTACCTTGAGGATCCAAAAAATGGTAATGGTTGGAAAATTGTTCAAGTGGTGCAAAATAAACGTGTATGGGATGTGCCAGAAGTGGAAGATATCAAGAATGATCAACTTAATATAATGGAAATTGTCGTTGTACATTGGGTGGACGAACACGTCATTGAGGATGGCGCCCTGTGTAGGACTGAAGTTGATTCTACGATAGTTGAAAGACCAAATGTTTGTCATATCGTACGAAATTTTATTAACGATGACGAAGATGACGAATAATCATCAAATGAAAGCGAGTCGTACGATGATGAATAATAATGTTTTTTTGACGTATACACACATTTAGTCATTTTTTTATACATTAATTACGTTGTGATACTTACATTTTATTTTTTAAATGTTTTGTTGAATTTTATGTATATAAATATGGAGTTTAAATTTCCAAGTGATGCGGATGAGAAAGACTACTTCCTTAATCTTGACGCGTTGGATAACACGGGTGGTTCATTGTCAGTCGGCGACACTTCAGGTTTATAATAATCTGCAAATTTAATTAATATAATTTCTCTGTAGCTCAGTTGATTATGCTTTTAAGTTATGTTTGTTGTATATAATCACAATGTTGTTCTCAGTAGATCTCTCTCGTTCGGCTCTCACTGCGATGAGAGTACACCGACATTCTAGAAACATAGATGTCGATCGATATGTGCAGCAGAATGGGAGAATTCCCATTTCCATCCCCCCTAGAGGGGACAGGCCTGTCTCGACACACGTACCTCATTTCAGTTGCACGATCGGTGTGCTAACACGAGACATGTTTTCTATTCAGGCCTTGAAGTAGGCAGATGTACCACCGAAGTGCATCGAGGTCGTTAAGGGCGGCCTAACGGTAAGTCTATAAATTCATAAACATTTATGTATGTTTCTATGTCCTTATCTGCTTTACTAACTTGAAATCTATTTCTTTTGTAGCAATTTTTTGTGTTTGATCTTAATGATCCAGCATTTAATTGGTTTGTTGAGCATCAGATGCTCACTGTGTGAAAGCAATTCAGGTCAAGCAATCATCGTCATTTTAAGATATTTAGTGACCCTGAAGAAGCACGAGCAAACTCACCCCCGAGATTGGTCAATCGGGTGGAAGATTGGCACTTTCTATGTGACCACTACATCACTCGACAATTTCAGGTAATTTTTTATATACTGTTATGTTATAATATTGCATTTCTTTAAAAGTATATAATGTTTTCATTGTCTTTTTTGGAATGTAAGAGCAATCAGACATGTGTAAGGCTGTCAGGGAGCGACAGCCTTACAACCATAGGAGCGGCACAAAGTCGTTTCTTCAGAGACAGGTAGAGCTCACTGAGATGCATGGTCATCCTGTAGATCGTGTCGAGTTGTTTAAAGAAACACACGCCAGTAGTAGTGGCGAGTTTATTTTACATGCTGTAGAGGACGCTTTCGTAAGTTTTAGAAAACTTTATATTTGGTTTATAATACTTTTATTTATTCTATGTTTTTAAGTCTAATAAGATCTCAAACTTACATAAGCTTCTGTTTTATGCAGAATTAGATGGTGGATCTACAGTCTCAGCCCGTCCCAGAGGGTTCTGAACCACTCATTAGGACGAGATATGCGAGACTGTTTTGGGTAGACGGCCGGGCTACTCAAAAGGTCTTGGTTGGGGCCCAAAATCGAAGTATAGGACTGCTGCTTCATCTTCTTCCTCCAGTACGTATGACTACCAGGCACACGTAGCAGAGGTTAGCCAACTCAGAGCGAGCCTTGATAATGCTAGCCGAATGCTAAAAGAACAACGTCTAAGAGAGGAGGAGCGAGATCACCAAATGGCGAACCATGCACGACAAATGAAAGGGATGAAGAAGATGCTTGAGGAGATGAGTCGGGCACAGAGAGGCTCGTGATCATGCATGCATGGGTACGTACTTTTCAATAATATTTAATTTTTATAACTTTCCATATGTGACATTTTAACAATACTTTCTTATTATTTGTAGGTTTGGCGTCCATTGCATTAGACTTTAGGTTTTCCAATATTAGATTTTAGGTTTCTTTCCTTTTCTTAATGTAATGTTTTCAATTATGTAATTAATTTTCTGTATCGCGAACATATTAATTCATGTATCGTTTGATTTTATTAATGAATGTTATTTTTATTTCAATCACGTTACTTATTTTATTTAATTGGGAACCAATGAATAAAAAAATTAAATTAAATTAAAATTAATAAAAAATTAACAATAAAAAAATTAAATTTAAAAAAAAAAGGTGTTTTGCGACGCAGACGACCCGCGCGTCGCAGAAGGTTTTTGTGACGTACACGTCGCTGAAAGCTTTCCCGATGCACACATCGCGAATTTTGTCTGCGACGCACGGTTCCGTGCGTGGGGGAAACTTTCTGCGACATGGTAGACATTAGCATCGCGGAAAGTTTCCCCGATGAGCTTTCCGCTACGTGGATGCCGATGTGCCCTACAACGTCGTCATAACCTATTGTGACGTGGAATGGCATATACGGCATCAGGAAAAGGTGACTTTATTGTAGTGATCAATGGTTCAGGATTAGTTAATTAAAATTTTTAATTAATTAAACAACATTCATTGACTACGAGGCAAAACCACCATAGATCCATAATATTTTGGGTTTTATGTTAAAACTTGTGATTTGTAAATTATAAACATATTCTATTTGCAATAAAATTGTTATTGATGTTTATTCAATAAAGATGTTATTGAATAAGTGTTTTGCTTATTATGACTCTGAATCCAATAAACTAAAATCCCATGACTATAGTATGTATACTTAAACTTTATGTTATGTGTTAACATAAAAGTGGATTGAGTTCAAGTAAATAGCTAAAATGATCAGGATAAGGCTGAGCGTCTTATCTTGGAAACATTATGGATACGACTCACTTTATATTTGATATATACAATGCGGTGCTAAATCGTCTATGTGGATATTGAAGGGATGAGAGCCCTTACGTAACAGAATAAATTTTATAGAACCAAATTCTCAAATTTATTTGAGATTCGGAAATACTCATATGTTGGAAAAATTAAAAAGCATAACAAATATTTACTGTAAAATAATTGGTTAAACATTTTTTTAAAAATTAAAATTACAAAAAACAAAATTTACTTTTGTTGAAGAATCTACAAAAACTCCTTTTGGAAGTCACGAACACCACCATTTGAACCCAATCCTTAATCTTTGAGTTTAAGGTTAATTGGTTTCTGGGAACCAACTAGGAAATTTTTTCCAAAAAAAACAACTTTTTAATAAAACTAAGATAGAAAGTGAAGGGGTAAAATCCATATGCTACAAAATAATTTTAATGAACCCATTCTTAAATTAATTGAAAAAATAGAAATAAACAAATACGTTGGCAAAATTAATTATATGGAACAAATATACTATATAAAATTTATGGCTAAGCATGCAAATAAAAAATAGAATTATAGAGATGAATCTTACTCTTGTTGTCGTCTTGTTGAGATTTATGTCCTAAAACTCATAGATTGTAAATGTAATCCATTGACCATTATTAATAAAGTGTTATTATAATTTAAATAAATATTATTGATTATATTATTAGTTTTGTCTTAATAACCCAAATCTGATAAACTAACATTTTAAGTTGTTTGATGAGTCTTGAACAATATTAGAAACATACAAGAATAAATGTTTGAGATCAGCTTAAAGGGTTTGTAGTTTAGGGATAATGTTGAGTACCTTATCCTGATAACATTATGGATACGATTCACTTTGTATTTGATACAAACGCAATGATCCAGCGTGTTCGTGTAGATGACATGTGAGTGAGGGTATCATATGTAATGAGTTTGCATAAGACCGAACCACAAAATTGTAACCACTAGATGTAACTTCGTTAACTAGTTAGGTTTTTATTTCATTAGGATGACCTAGGTAACTTAGTCTTAATCCTAAGTATATTATGAACTCATGTTCGCGAGGAATTATCCTTTGATTTGTACGAGTGAGGGTGGCTAAATCGTAGACTCAATAAGCTTATCATTTTGGGAACAAGACCAAGTGGGGAGCTAGAAATATAATTACACAATATGAAATTCACTCCTTCCCTACTTTAGGGTAAGTAGATGAGTGTTTCCTTAAATGGTGTCTCCAGAATTTAAACAAATGGTCTTACCCTCTTTATGACACGAAAGGGGTTTTAGTTTATTTATAGGACCATAAATAGGTTATTCATTAGAGGAGCACTGGTGTTTAAGGATTAGAGGTAACCCAGGAGTAAAATGGTAATTTGACCTAACTGGTGTTACGAACACTCGTGAAGGACTAACTTACTGTTATTGGTCTATATCCATAGACATAGAAATATAACTAATTAATTAATGGTTAATTAATTACTAGGTTTGAAATTTTAATTAATTTAATATTTTTAAAATTAATAGAATCTCATGATTTTCTCCTACTCTCTTTCTTACTCCATCAAGGAACGAAAGTTATAAATACGCAGAAAAAAATAGTTTTTCTTGAAGTGATGATTTTATTTTTCTGCAAAATAGTTTCTCTCTAAAACTTTTTTCATTCTAATTGGTTCTCACAAACTAATCTCATCCCAGATGATAGGAAGGTCTCTGACGGGTCGTGTCCCCAATTCGGTGGATTGTAAATTCAGAGACGTCGATAAGAGTAAGTTCTTTGTATCTTATACTTTAAAAGCATACTTAGTTTTTTATTTAGAATTTTGATTCTAAATATTGTCAATGTACTGGTATTCAGAATTTTGATTCTAAATATTGTCAATGTACTAGTATTCTAGGATTCCCAAATTAAATTGAGAAATGGTTCTCTAAAATCTTCCGCTGCTATGGGCTTTTATCCCTTCACGTCTCATTTCTACAAATTGTCAAATTTGAGGTCATCACCACTTGAAACGTTTTCTATTCTCTAAGTGAGGCTTGAGGATTTTAATTCTCCAATGCTTGAAATCTCTTTGGCAGCTCGAGCCAATTAAAATCTCGATAGAGTCACTAACAATCTAGCCAACTCCACCACAACCAAGCTTTTATTCCACGAGGCATCCACATTCATCTTCCACTCAACAGATGGAGCCTTCCAAGTATCACAAAATCGATCGACATAAGAGGATCAATTGGGGAAGCACATGAGCAATTAGACTCTAGAAAGTTCTCCGAAATGAAACAAGTCTGATCAATACATCGCCACCCACTGCACACGACAGGACCAAATCCCCCATTACTTCATATTGACTTTAGCAATCTCTCCTTCAAAAAAATTCACAACAATCAATTCCTAAAGAAGTAAAAAATTTATGTAGACTGCAAGGCATAGAAGACAAATCAATATAAGGAACTGCCCAAATTCTTTTACCAAACCTGCAATTTCAAATAATATGGATAAAGGATTCCTCTGTACTGATCTTGCAAAAGAAACAATAAGGATCATTGATAATTTCTTTTTTTCATAAATTCTTGTTGGAAGGGATAACCTCAAGATTCTCCAAACACGAATTTTTGCCTTTGAGGAAACCTTAGTGGTTAAAAAAAAATTCAATCTCACTTTTTAGGGCATCAAGTTGGAAGGTGAAGCTTCATAAGACTTATTTAAGCTCAAAGCTAGAAGGTACGCACTTTTAATTGTAAAGATTCTTCTGGAATCTGAATCCCAATAAATGTCATCATTAGGATCGGAAATTCCAAGGGGAGTATTAAGGATAGTATTAGCATTCGACTTAAAGAAGTTTCTTCTAATAAACTCCTTCTTCCATTCACCATTCCCATCAATGAGGCAAGATACCTTTCTAGCTTTCAAATCATTTGGGACCCAGATAGGTTAATTTTCGGAGGCCATCTTGATTAAACCATTTACCTTCATCAATAATAATATGTCTTTCATTACCAACTCTTCATCTAACACCTTTTTAGAAAAGGCTTCTACCTCATAATATATTTCTTCATGTGAATGACAGATTCTTACCAAAAGGGGCTTTGAGAAAATAACTCTTATTAAAATATGAACCTTTAAAAACCTTCTCAGAAAATTACCAAAAATAGGATCATTTTTAACGGTATAAAGAGTTTTTTTAAAAAGATGATTTTTAGGACAAATTAACTGGGAAAAGTCTATATTGCCCTTCAGTTAAAAAACCCTAAAAATCAACTTTATGCAGTTCTTTCTCCTTCTCCTTCTCCTTCTCCCTCCACTTCAAAAAAAAATCATTTTCTCTCATCTCTCCCTCTATTGTATTTCATTTTTCTCCATTTTCACAAAACCCTTTGATTTTCTTTTTCTTCCTTTCCCATTTTTCATTCATAGAACCATGAGAACAATGGTAGTTCCAGCGATTTCACTGTGGAACATGACTCGCTCAAGCCCCAAGATGTGGTCTTGCAGTGAAAATTGAATTCCTGCAAAGAGGTTGTGATTTCTGCTTTATTGGGTCCTCTCAAATTTGGTTATGAAGAGGCTTTTCCGGGGGACATTTTAATGAAGGTTTGTGTGAGTAAGCCTGGAGTTAGCTCTCTTTTGCAGTTTGATTTTGAGGTTTAAGTGGACTCATGGTAGGTCTTCTTTCAAACTCTACAATATCTATTATCTTCAATCTTTTGCTTGTTTGGGACCTTCTGTTTATAGAGGTCCTTCGTTCATGTACTACTATTTGGCAACATGGACAATTTATTAAGGGGCCAGCGGGTGCAGGTGTCCTCCTCACATTATTAATTTTTGTATTTTAATATTATTTTTGAGGTGTTAGATTAACATATATATTAAGTAATGATTTGTTTTAATTAAATTCTAATTCTGGTGTATTGGTTGCACCCTTACATTATAACCCTCAATTTAAGAGTTTGACTTTTAAGGTAAGAATCGAACTCCTATTATAACCCCCTTAAAATAGTTTGACTCGAGGCAATTTCATAAGATTGAAGCATTTCTTCTATCACTGAATAATCATCTTCCTTTTCCCTGGTTAGCATCGTAGAAAGCTCTTTAGCACAGAAAAGAAAAACATACAAAGAACGAAACTTCTCTCAGGGATAAACAATTTTGTTGGTGTTGGGGTTATTTTGTCAAAAAGAATTAAATAGATTCTTTTTATTTAAAAAGAAAATAAAAGATATTTTAGTTAATTAAAAGAAAGATAAAAGATCTTTTATTTTATCTTTTAGTTAATTAAAGGAAAGATAAAAGATCTTTATTCAAAGGAAGATAAAAGATTTTCCTCATATTTAGAAATCTTTTATCTTAAAGAAAGGGTTCTTCTGTTTCCTTCAAAGAAAAGACTGTCTTGGCTCTTCAAAAGCAGAAGTTTTCTTAACCTAAAATTCATTCTTTATAACTGTTGTTGAGAAGTTTATATTTTTGTTAGCGAAAAATTTGTACGAAGGTAAATTGGTTAGCTTATTTATTTTATGAAGAATTTTTTATATCCTCATTAGTCGTTCCATTGTATCTAAGATAAGAGATTTAAATAAGACTTTTTTGTCGAGGGAGCCTAATCATCTTCATTAGATTCAAATACAATTAAAGGGAATTATGATTATTTTTAGTTTCTATTTATATCTAAAAAGAGTACTAGATCTAGGAAAGTGTCTTCTAGATTGTTAAAATGTTATACTCGTTTGAATCTTAATAAAATCTGCTTATCTAAACTAGAAAAGGCTTTCCAAATATAGGTGGATTCACCGAAGTGGGTTAACAAAGCTTCCTATGTTTTATACATTATTTATCTTTTTTCTCCTTTAGTTATTCCCTCTAACTGTTAACTAAAGTAACAGTTATATGAAAATTATTTCACTCTTTTAATTGGTATTGGAGCGGGTTGACTGCTAGTTCATTGAGTCTTCAATGGCGTCGATCAAAAAAGATGGGTCAACAACTCGTCCTTCAGTTGTAGATGCCACAAATTATGCTTATTGGAAGGCTTGTATGATAACTTTTCTCAAATCAATTGATAGTAAAACTCGAATTGTCATCTTCGGTTGGGAACCACCTACTATTTTGTTATTCCGATTGGGAACCACCTACTATCATTGTAAAAGGTAAAGGAATCGTTTTTCAATCCATTCATAAAAAAGACCCCCTTATGAAGGATATTGTTAAATTTGTTGTCAAATTAGACAAAACTTTTATGAGCAGAGAATGTGAAGGGTATGGTCACTTTCCAACTGAATGCCCAAATTTTCTAAGAAGACAGAAAAAAGAGCTTTGACGCTACTCTATCAAATGAAGAATTGGATAATAGTGATGATGAAGGAAAGCATAATCGAGCTTTTGTCCGTATTTTTTATGAAAATCTCTCAGAATTGAATATTGTATATCATCTATTAATAAGGAAAATATCTTGACCTACGATCAGTTTCACCATCAATGGGAAGAAGACTCTTCGACTCTTAGAATTCAAAAAGAAAGAATTCAGAAGTTAATTGAAGATAATCAACATCTACTATTTATTATATCTTCATTAAAACATAAGCCGAAGGAAACAAAGACGGAGTATGAAAATATATTTAAATCAATTAAAATGTTAAACTCTGGTACTATAATTTAAATCAAACAAAGAAGGTATCAAATATATCTATCAAGAAAAAAAGGGTAAGCAAAAAATTTCGTCTGTGTTTATTCCTGCCAAGAACAAGAAAGAAGATGAGCTATCAAAAAAGGTTGTTGTGTTTGTTCCTACCAAAAACAAAAAAGAAAATGAGTTATCAAGAAAGATTGTTACTTCAGGAGAAAATCAAGCCCAAAATAAACTTGTTCCTAGGAAGTCAAAAATATGGGTTTGTCACTATTGTAGTAAACATGAACATACCAGACCATTCTATTTTAAATTACAAAAGAATATATTCTCTCATCAAAAGGTCTCTTCCAAGCAAATATCAACCTCCTCTCATCAGAAACCAAATAGTTCTAGCTAGTTACAAGCCAAAACAATAAAAGATGGAGTGGAGGATAAAGCAGTCTTCTATTAAATGCAATGTTGCCTTAAAGCTCTCCTTCCTTCTTCTAGTTCAGCACCTAAAGGCCAAGACTGATTCTTTTATGTTCAGAGGAGAAGAAACTATGGTTAATGATTTTTTTCTTAAGGTTTGGTGTATGATTAATGATTATATTCTTGGAGAATTTATGTGAAGTTTTTTATTGCCTTATTTATAGCTCTGCTCCTCTAGATGAACTGTGATTCATTCATTATCTTTTTTGGAAGATTTAGGATCAGGTTGAACATAAAAATAAATCTATTTATTTTGACAAAAAGAGGAGTTTGTTGGAGTTATTTTGTCAACCAGAATTAAATAGATTATTTTTATTTAAAAAGAAAATAAAAGATGTTTTAGTTAATTAAAGGAAAGATTAAAAAAAATCTTTATTTAAAGAAGAAGATAAAAGTTTTTCCTCATATTTAGGAATGTTCTTCTGTTTCCTTCAAAGAAAAGGCTTTCTTGGCTCTTAAAAAGCAGAAGTTCTTTTAACCTAAAATCTATTATGCATAGTTGCTATTTAGAAGTTTATATATTTGTTGGTGAGAATCTGTACGAAAGTAAATTGGTTACCTTCTTTATTTTATGAAGATTTTTTTATATCTTCATTAGTCATTTCATTGTATGGACGATAAGAGATTTAAAGAAAACTTTTCTACAGGGGGAGTCTGTTCATCTTCATTAGGATTCAAATACAATTTAAGAGGAGCCTAATTATTTTCAGTTATAACTAAAAAGAGTACTAAATCTAGGGAGTGTGTCTTCTACATTGCTAAAATGTTATACTTATTTGAATCTTAATACAATCTGCTTATCTAATGAAGATATGTTCTGCACGTTATTTATCTTTTTGCTCCTTTAGCTAGTCCACTAGTTGTTAGCTAAAGTAAACAGCTAAGAAAAACATATTTCACTTTTTCAGTTGGCATTCCTTTTATCTGCATAGAGAAGCTTGCAGATTTTACATAATTCAACACTCTATCAATCTAACCACCTGAAAATCCTATCTTAGACATATATTAGGTGCTGAAGGAAAACTCATTCCAGACTGTCATAAGCTTTGCTCATTTTAATTTTTGAGAGCTAAAGCACCATCAGAGCCCCATCTCCTATTATTGATAGCATGAAAGCACTTAAACCTAATAATACATTATCAGATACAAGTCTTCTAGAAATGAATGCAGCTTGGTTTGGAGCTACGATAGCATTGATGACTCTCTTTAATCAGTTAGCAAGGGATTCCAAATCAACTTATATGTGATGTTACACAAGATTATAGGTCTGAATTCCATCATAAACTTCAGACTTTTTACCTTCGGGATTAACCCAATATATTAACAATTCAAGATTTTTCATCATATAAATACTATATTGTAATATATAAGTCATTGCATATTAAAGCTACGTTGTATAAATATATTTTTATAATAACTTATTTATTAAATATTAAAGTTATAACACAATGTATTAATAAATTGAATGTACATATAACTAACTATATTACATAAGCTAATGGTCAGAATGAGGAACTTTGACACCTCGATTGTCTGGAAGCCCTCTCATGCAAATGAAATTCATTTATAGCCAATTGCTGCTCTAATCTAAGGCAAGCAAAGAGGAGAGGTTCTAGGCTTGGTGGGTTCTCTAGCCAAGAGATGGCCATACCGATCCCCACGGTAACAAGGTTTATCATGGAATGATTTCTTTTAGTTGAACGATGTGAGGTGAAAATTATAATTTATACACTTTACAGTAGACTTAAGAAATACTAGTGTCGTCATCATTTGAGTTTTGAGCTACACTAAATACTCTATATTAAAAGAAAATACTTGTTAAATATAGATTTTTTCTTTTGTGATTGAAGAAGATACAGCCTCAGCTACACTTAAAATATAATATACCTTTATAAAATGAACCGTAAATACATAGTTTATTTGTCTGCGATCATGTACAATGACATTGGCGATCAGATCATTCAATTTTTCGTGCACAAACAATAGCTTTATTTTTGTCATATCTTTGGAGTTATTACTATATGAGAAATATCCTTACTTTTAAATACATTGATATTTTGTTTTGTGGTTATTGAAAGGGAAGAACAATAAAGATATAAGAAATACAAGAAAAGTGAGTATTTAATATTGAGAGTGATTAATCACAAATACTTCAAAGCGTGTAGAGAATTAATATTATATATGTATCTATGTGGTAAATTCATGTCAAATACATGTAACCCCTTCCAAATATATGGAGGGTTTACACCAATCTATTTTTATATATATATTTGAGATGAACTTTTAAGCCTAAAACTCATAACTCACCTAATTTCATAAAATATTATAATTTTTAGCGAACAAATGAAAAATAAATATATCCTAAAATCTTTTCTTTTTTTTTTTTTTTGTATTCTCTTCGTCGTCTATCATCAAATACTTTCATAAACATAATCATCTTGATAGTTTAAGGATTATATTAAGGATCTTTTATGTTATTAATTTGATATTTTATACTTTTTATGGATTACATTTAGTATTTTTGTGTTAAATAAATAATATTGATTGTGTATCCTATATCTTAGTTTTTCAGAAATCAATGAATGGTCATATCCGATCATATCAATATCGGAGATCCGAGAGTAGAAGTGGTATGTCACGTGTGAAGGTTGATGGCAAACAATTTTTAGAGTATCGTTTTGTATAATGTTTGGAGAAAGTGACAGTTTTAGGCTCGCTGGTGGCTTCTTCTCCAATGGGCAAAAGAAATTTTTTTGAAAGCCGTTGAGCTACAAACAATGGCTTCTTTAGCTTCTTCACATATTTACGTTCACATTTCCAACTAACTCTAACCTAACTCTTCGATCGATTTTCTCTCTCTCACGCTCATATATTCATTATCCGCCGTCTCCTTCAACCAACCATTT
>JBBPDI010081338.1:0-13845 GCA_037974545.1 Cucumis variabilis
ATTTACATCTTTCAATGTTCCTTGAGGTTAATTCATTTTCATTGTTTGTATGTAACATTTTGATTGTTTGCATGTAGGAGAAATCAAAGACCAACTAACAAGTCTGTAAGAGCGAAGCAGCCTTACAACCACAATAGCAAGTCCAAGTCGTTCCTACAACGATAACATGAGCTCGCTAAACAACGAGGTTAGCTAGTGGATCGTGTAGAGTTGTTTAGAGAAACACACGCCAACAAGACTGACCAATTTGTCTTATAAGCGACCGCGAATGTGCATGTAAGTTTATGAAAACTTTTTCTTGCATTGTCTACTTTTAATTGTCAAATCATAACTTATAACTTTTGGTCCATAATCAAATGTTGGAACTCCAATCCAACTCACCCGAGAAGATTCTCAACCACTCTCTAGGAACGAGATATGCGAGACCGTTTTGGGTAGATGACCGAGTTACTCAAAAGGTCTTGGTAGGGACCCAAGCCCAAGTCCTAGAAGAGTGCTAGCAGTTATTTGACCTCATGTTCGCAAGAAATGCACTTTAGGGAGGTTGAAGAAGCTAAACGCTTGATTGAAGAACAAGCCCGATAGATGGAAGAAATGAAGAAGATGATTGAGGAAATGAGTCGAGCATGCACAGAAAGGACCATGAGCACTTGTGGTATGTATTTTTCAACTTTTAAGTTGTTTAATTTGTCTTCGGTGATATATATCTAAATTTACTTTTATGTCACTACAGGTATGAACTTGTGGGAATATGGCGTCCGCGGCCATTAGGAGATCAATGTATTTTTTTTTCTTTCTATGTAATTTCTTTGCAACATTAGAAATAGTTCGACAATTCAACATTTAATTTGTAATATAAATTTTGATTTCGTATTTTATATAATTATTTATTAATTTTGGGTTGCTTATTTTTACAATTTTATTCAATTTAAATCGAATCAAAACTGAAAAGAGTACCGCAGAATTAAAACAACATAAATAAATTAAAAATAAATATATTAAAAATATCTCTCGACGTAGGAAAAGCGTCGGGACTACCGCATGTCCTCGATGTAGTGAACAATGCGTTGGGGGAAGGTTCTCCCAACGCGACGTTGTGAGAAGCCCTCTCCCAATGTTTAAACTAGACGTTGGCAGTGCCCTTCTCTTGAAGTATGAATGAGACATCGGTAGTGCCTTTTTTCTATCGACAATAGAAGTGTCGGGAGAAGGAAGTCTCGATGTTGTCCTGCTTGTGCATCGAAAATGGGTCCTCTGACGCAATACTGTCGACTTTCGTCTCAACAACACTACGTACGTCGGGAGACCCTTTTCCTGACAACTTTGGAAATCTACGCCAACACATGCCGACGTCAGAAAATCTCGATTTCTTGTGGTGAAACTTAATACTAGTAGAAAATTCAATATTGCATACTTGATCGTATTGGGTTAGAACAATTAGAACTTTGAGACAATTTAGTTATTTGACGTAATTAAATTGGTTATGTGAATATTTGTGTAGATATTGTATTTTGTCCTGCATTTTTTTTCATTTATTTATTTATTTGTGTTTTTTTTAATAAAAGAAATTTAATTTTAATTTTAATTTTAAATTTTAAATCTTAAATCTTAAACTTATGTTTTAAAAATAAAAATAAAAATAAAAAGTTGTTTCCCCCTCCCTATTTTTTCTCAACCATCACCACGCTCCTACTTTTCCCACTCTCCCACTTTCTCACACTCTCTCACTTTCTCCCACTCTCCCACCTTCTCCCACTTTCTCTTCGTAGTCTTCATCTAAAACGATCAACTTTACCCTATAAAAAGAGACTCCACTTTAGTTACTGATCTAAAACGATCAACCTTGCCCTATAAAAAGAGAAGGAGAAGATTTTCTGGGGGAGGTTGAGATTTTAGAGAAAATGTACACTTTTATCGTAAAAAAAAAAAAAAGAAATCTTTTTATCTGATTGTGATTTTGGAAAGAGCCTTTTGGGATTTAAGGCAGGCCTGTTGTAAGTTTTTTTAAAAAAAAAAATTTAAGTCAATTTAATTACTACGAGTTAATGATTATGCCTTAATTATTTGGCACCCATTTGACTCATTAATTATTGATTTGAATCACCCATTTGGTTGTGTTAATTAATGAGTGTCCTACATCTTGGGTTAATTATTTGGCACTCATTTGGATGTTGTATTAATTATTCATTTTAATTACCCATTTTGGCTGTTATGTTAATTATTCAATCCTGTATTTAGCAGCACTGTTTTCCATTTGACCTATTAATTAATCACCCATTTTTTAATTATTTGGCATCATGAGATAATTATTTGCGTATGCATTAATTATTTGGCAGCACCCATTTGGCCTATTAATTAATTTGCATCGCACCCATTTTTTTTAATTCTTGGCATCCTGCAATCTGAGTTAATTATTTGCATCTCGTTAATTATTTGACACCCATTTGCCATTTAATTATTTGCATTTGCATTAATTAATTAATTAATTAGCATCCTTTTAATTATTTGGCACTCATTTGACATCGTGGGTTAATTATTCATTCGCCCATTAATTGAAATATGCATTCCATTCATTAATTATGGGACATCTTGGCATCGGTCGTTAATTACTCTGGTTTGGATTGAGTTGATTAATTATTCCACATAATGCTGCATTAATTAATTATTTTGCATTCTAGCATGTTGCATATGAATGAGACTTCTGTATTTATTTTATGTATTTATTTTATCTCTCTCTATTGTTTTATCTTAACATATTACCTTATTTCACACGTATTTCTCAAATTTTACAATGTTTTGTCATTATAATTATTTATTTTCCAATTTAAATATAAAAATCTAAATTGGAGAAAATTTGTTTTTTTATGGATTTTATAATTTAAATTCCATGAATACATGAAATTTCTCAATTTGAAATTTAATTAATAGATTGTCTTTAAAATTATAAATACATTTTATATTTTAAATGGGACTGAGTATGTTTTCTATGAATTTATTAATTGTTAGATACATGAAATTTCTCATTAGACATCTATGATAGAGATTAAAATATCAAATTTTGGTATTTTAATATTGTTAAGGTGAATAATAAAAAAAATCTTTTGAAACAAAAATAAACTTCATTTTTCTAATGGCTCCTATGCCACCCATAAGTATCAATTCATGCTTATATTTTGTTTTCTTCGATGTGAATTGATAACCATGGGACATTTAAAAAAACCTATATAAAAAACTTTGTTTTGTGAAACTCTTTAATTTAGTTTAAAATATAAAATTGGGTAACCATTTTATGGGTGTTGTAGGGTGCTAACACCTTCCCCACACACAATTGACTCTCGAACTTAAATCTCATGAATTTACTTAGACCATCTTTTTTTTCTCTTTGGGTGACCAATCACACCTTAATATGGTTGATGGTGACTCCAAAATTATTTATTTATTGAAAGTAAATAAACGGGAAGGTCGGTCGTTCCGCGTCGTGATCACGTCGCGACAGCATATAGTTAGGTAATGATAGTTCGATGAATGAATTCTTTGGATAAGGGAGAAATTATCACAATCTAAGCTAGGTTCCTTGACAATAGAATTTCCTTTGCCTTACTTTCCTTCGTTGCAGTTTACTTTCTTGCATCAATTTAAACTATAAAAAAAACCCTCCTTAGATTACGTGGTTGAAATTTAGGTTTGTTTAAGAATCAATGTGCTCTTTGTGATCAAGCAAACTTACCACTAAAACTAGTGCTTGGTTGAGTGAATTTGGTTATTTATTTGGCACGGTTTGGACTATGAAACCCATCAGTCAAGAAGCAAAAAAGCAACAATCGAACATGAAGATGAAACAAGAAACAATGATGCAATCATCGAACTTGGAGGTGGAACAAGTATGCAAAGATAAAGATTCAACCAACCTAAATAGACAAGTGAGCAATTAATCTCAAGAACACAAATTGCAATTAATTTTAAGCAATAAAATTTAAGAACAAATTAATTGCAAAATTAAATAGTTGAGACATAGAGAAATTGACATCAAGAATTTTATAATGGTTCGACACAATCGGCCTACATTCACTTTTCAAGCTCCTCTTGGAAACTTTGATTCAAACTTGACTCCTTACATTAAGCTTGTTTTGGCTACAACTTCTTCGTTTGAGCTCTATGCTAGACTTATCAAAATATTCAAATTATCAATAAATTAATTAGAGTTTGTTATCATCAAAAACATTAATTAATTAATTAATTAAACTAATTTCAAATTGAGGGCCAAAAAGCCAACTGCAAAGGAAGTTCATCTCTTGATGGGGTAATTTTATTAGTTTCAACCTATGTTTATTTTAATCAAATTAATTCAACTTGTGTACTGTGATTATGACTAAAGTTATATTGATGTTTCTTTTTTTCTTTTTTTCTTTTTTTTTTTTGAATTGGGAATGGGTAGGAAAGACAAAATATTTAGAGTTTTCAAAATGTTTGATTTTATTCTTATAGTCTTTACAATAAATATAGAAGAAACATATTTATATGTTACCGTATACGATATACCTTAGCTTTTGAGTGTTTTATATTTGTTGTTTGTGAAAAAAAGTGATTGGGAGAGGGAGGGGATGAGTGAATAATAATTTATGTTTGTTGCGGGCACTTCATAATTATGTTTAAGAGTAACTTATTAATTAATTAATAATATAAAAAAATATTTAAGGTGTGTTTGGGGGAGGGAAAATGATTATGATAGTCTTAGAATTATGATAATAATCCTAGAACTATAATAATCTAGTGTTATGGTAATACGTGTTTGGGGTTAGAATTATTATTAGTAGTGTTATGGTAATATGTGTTTGGGGGAATGATCATGGTTGGAGTATTATTATAATATATGTTTGGGGAAACAGTTATAAGTGTAGATTAATATGCGTTTGGGGGGAGGATTATGTATTTTTTAGAATTTTTTTATAAAATAAAGAATATTGATATATGTATTTATAATAAATCATATTATTTTTTTCTAAATAAAAAATATTAATATATGTAATTATAATAACCATATTATTTTTTCCAACACAACTTACAATTTTTTGTTACGGACCTGGGATTAGTGAAACATTTATTTTATAATAACCATATTATTTTTTCCAACACAACTTACAACATGTCTAGTCCATGACTGTACATTGTATGGAACTCCATATCGTTGATATTGTCAATAGAAAATCCCTTGTAACCTCACTACAAGAAATAAAGATTTTTCCTGATGTAGCAATACGTCACCAAAAACCCTAACAAACGTCGGGGAAGGTTACTGCGACGTCACGAATGAATCGGCAAGCATGTCGAGGAAAGTGCATCGGGGATACTTTCCTCGACGCAGCTTACGTCAACGACGAGAAAAATTTCCCCAACGCACGTTGCAGCACATCGCAGATGTCTTTCGCGATGCGGCATTGCAAAAGGCTTCCTCGGTGCCGGGCTTTAAATATATATTTTTTAATTAATTATTTTATTTATATATGAAAAGAAGCCTACTAAATTCTTCCATTATTTATGTCATTGTCATATATGGTTGATGTTGCCATTAAATTAGTCTATTTTCAAGTGATTAATTGTTTTTGGAGAATGAAATTGGATAGAAGAAGGAACGAAGATGTGCGATTCAGAGAAGGGAAAGAGAAAAAATACAAGGAATGAGAGAGGGAGATGAGCGATTCGGAGAAGGAAAACATAGAGAAAGTAGAGAGAAGGAGAGAGAGAGTGAGGAATAGTAACAGAGGAGAAAGAGGGAAACAAGGACACATCTAGCGATGGCAACGGTGACGACGAAGACGGACGGACGGCAGCACGAATCTCCTCCTCTCCCTCTCTTTCGACCAATTTTCTCTTCCTTTCGTTTTGCAATCGGTTATGTGTTGAAGGGGGAAGAAATAGAGTAGACTTTCCCTGATGTCTTTGAACACATCGCAGAAGGACCCTTTCCCAGACGTCGTGTAACCCCAATGTCGTAGAAAGGTTAAATAGCGAATTAATTATTTAAACATTTCCCAACGTGTATCTGCCACACGCCGCAGAAAGGTGACCATTGTCACTTCAATACGTATACTTACAACTTCCACTTTTCCCGATGTTTGGTTCTTGTGCGTTGTGGAAAGTGGAGATATTAAATTAAATTTTAAACTTTCCGCGATGTTTGGTTCTTGTGCACCACAAAAAGTGAACGTATTAAATTTAATTTTTAGACTTTTCGTGATGCCTTATTCCTCTCCGTCGCAGAAAGTCTCTTTCCGCTACGTAAAATAGTGTGCATCGCGGAAAGTCACTGTTCGTGACGCAACATAGTGTGCATCGCGGAAAGTGACTTTCTGCGCATAGCACAGTATGCGTCACAGAAAGTGACTTTTCCCGACGTAACATAGTGTGCATCGCGAAAAGTGAACGTATTAAATTTTAATTTTTAGACTTTTTGCGATGCCTTATTCCTCTGCGTCGCAAAAAGTTACTTTCTGTGACGTAACATAGTGTGTGTCGCGGAAAGTTAATGCATTAAATTTAATTCTAGACTTTCCGCGATGTAACATTACGTGCATCGATGAAAGATGATTAACGACGATGAACCTTTCACCGACGTTGTTTTTAGCGTCGTAGTTGTTTCGATTTCTTGTAGTGCCTCTAGACACATTCGAGTTGACATCGACAAAGTCTCCGCACGCATGCCCATTGCACGATCTTTGCCAAAGACGTAGGAAAGTTTGTCATAATGGGGAAACAATCTATGCAGAAGGCCCTTCATGGTCGGATGACTCGATTTAAGTACAAAAGACACTGTTTGTACTATTGTTGCTTATACTACAATAACATATGACATAAATAAATTTGTACTTTGACTCAATCGTCAAACACATCCTTCTCCATAATGATGCACTTTAGTTCATCATTACATCCAAAGTCGTTGCAGGACGGGCCACGCATCTCTGCTAGAGCGTGGAATGTTCTCTTAAGTAATTTTATGCGGCTATTGATAGTTATTGCCTAGATGTTACGTCCTGGGATCTTACATGGTTGAAAGGTCCCATTATTGGATGTCCAGCCATCGGCGTTGACTAAATTGACGAGGCACTCGACCAGGGTTGTCTCCTCCTCTTTTGTCCAACTATGCTTTGGCATTCTTGCTGAAGTTGCCATGCTATAAAATCAACGTAACATATTAGTGCTATTAAGTTCGCTATGGTTACGACATACACGTATATAATACATTACACATTCAAAATATACGAGTATCGTCCGACATTGGACTTCCACAGGGTAGTATGACTTTTCTTGCAATATTGCTCATTGAATCTTCAAGACACTGAATGCTCTTTCAATTACATTTCGTGAAGAATGCTCATATTGAAGAACTCTTTCGATGTTGACGGTGCATTCTCAGCGCCACGCCAGTTCTGCAGGTGGTAGCGTTGTCCTCTATACGATGCCAGAAAACTCTCAACATTTAGGTATCTGCCATCGACTAGGTAGTAATAGCCTGTAAGCACATTGAACGATTAAAATGCCGTAACTAATAATGGAAAAATTGTACTTCTATATACAAGTACAATTTTACAGGTAATCACCTCTTTGGCACCCTCAGTTCGTTCGATTTTGAAAATACATCTCAAAGGATGTGTGATTCTGCGAATACAAAATCTCCTTTTATCACATACACCAAGGACATTTGTGGCCACTTTGCCCTTTCGTGTTCTATATCTAGCTCGTTCATTTGTTGGAACGTTCACCTTGATATACGTGTCTTCTAATGCGCCAAGATAATTTTACAATGTATAACTAATGATTAATGACCAGATTGTACGTTTGATGTGTTGAAGTACGGAGTTGCAGAAAGAAACACAAACCAAAAACCACTTCCATCTTGGATCTGTACAACTTGTCACTGGTTGTGGTTTTTTTCAAAAGCTCATCATGCAGGCGAATGACTACAAGCAATACCATGCTGAAATGACGCGATATTGTCTCACTCGACTGCATGAATTTCCTTTGAATCACACAGTTTTTCACGCCATGTGCAATGATGTGGAGGAACATCGTCACCATCTCTTCAACATCGACGACTTTCGTCAACGTTATATAATTCAGCAATGGTCCTAAGTAGATGACACATAATGGTGAAACATCTTCAGTCCATTCTCGTACTTTTTCAACACATTAAGTTTGATGCACGAATCATGCGAAAATATGCTAACTGCCTAATTTTATGCCTAGTCTCATGCAATACATGAGGTATCCTCTTTGTCTCATTTTGTAACAACTCCAACATTAGTAATAACTGACGTTAAGATGTTATGAACGCATATAGTACATACGCAAATTCGTGTTTGTCCATAAGAAAGTCTATATGAACACCTTGTTGGAAAGAAACTTTATTGAATCGTTAAAAACGAAATTGGTTAACCTAATCACATACTTTTACTATAGGTTTATGGATTTTAAAAATTTGTTCAAGGCATAATTTGCTTATGTAAAATTTTGAAGGGCTCCTTGAAAAAATCGAGTAAGAAACATATAAATGAAAAAATTTTTGCAAAGTTGTACATAATTTTCAAAATCATTATTAGATTTTTTTTTTAGATTGTGTACATAATTTTGTTATACCTTTTCTTTTAGAATGTGCACATAATTTTCGTATGGGTGCGTCATTTTGTGGTTCCCTTTACTACATTATGAAAAATAAGTTCGTAAAACCGATTGTTTATGTGAGAAATTGTGAACGTATTTTCTTATATGTTATACTAACGAACGAGTTACACATTTTATTGATTAAAATACCTTACTTTTTTGTGTAATTTATGATTCTACATGAAATTCGTGACGAAATAGAAAAATTGTTCGAATTTTTCCAAATTGTTTACAAAAAATTGAAATATTGGGTTTAGAGACAAGATATGGTATGACAACATTGTTATTTTCTTAGGTACATATATTTATAAAATTTTCCACACAAGTAAAGTTGCTTATGAAATTCAAATACCGAAAATAATGAAATTGACGATTTGTATGTAATAGCAATTTACCAGACTTAAGTGATTTAAAAAAACATGTGACGATAAAAAAACATAAAATTACAAATTTGATAAAAATTTGAGAAATAGTCATTATAGCATTACACGAAAATAGAAAAAAAAACCCTCAAAATTGTGCCAGGATTGTTAGGAACATATTACAATAATGTATAAACAAAAAAATTATATATCGCAATATTATGAAATTACACGTTTAAAATCGTAGTAGTACCTCGTATATGATTTGTTTAATTGGTACAACCTGAACAAAATTAATGACATAAATTAGAAAGGACTCTATGAAAAAAAATTGAAAATTAGAAATGTTAATAAAGAATCAAAAGTTGTTTAACATACCATTGTCTTACACGATATTTGCCCTAAAAAATTCATAACATCGTACGATTGAATACATAAGCATAGAAAAGTAATGTAGGGGAAAAGAAATAGCCTCAAAGTAAAAAAATTCGTGCAAAGGCATACTCGAATTTCGTAGTCGAAACAAGGTCATCGGAATTAAAGGCAGAACAAGTAAATACATGTACCGTGTGTATGGAGAATTTCTTCATCATACGCATAATTTAAATGAACAACAGAATGTTGAAGCATATAAACTAAACAGATGGATAACAGTGTATGGAAAGTGTATGGAAACAGTATTCTAGCTACCAATTCATAAAACAGACAAGCATTGCTAAACTATATATGGAAATAGAATACGAGGAAGCAAAGATGCGAATAAGGAAGTCATGGTACAGAGAGGAGCATGTGAAACATACTAAAATGGTAACAGCATGGGAATTAAAACAAATGGATAAAACTCTAAAAATGTTGAAGCATATAAACTAAACAGAGGATAAATAAGTATGGAAAAAATAGTCAAGCAATTCATAAAACAGAGAAGTATTGCTAAACTATATATGAAAATAGAATACCAGCCAGTAAGGATGCAAACAATGAAGGCATTGTACAGAGAGGAGCGTGTGAAACATACTGAAGTGGTAACAACATGAGAATTAATACATAGGAATAAAACCCGGCAAATGGAAGCATATAAGCTAAAAAAAGGGATAAATAAATATGGAAAAAATACTCAACTAATTCATAAAACATAGAAGTATTGGTAAACTATATATGAAAATAGAATACCAACAAGGAAGGATGCAAACAATGAAGGCATAGTACAGAGAGGAGCATGTTAAACATACTGAAGTGGTAACAACATGGAGAGTAAAACAAATGGATTAAACTCAACAAATGAAAATGTATTAGGTGAAAAATGTTAAACATACCAAAGAGTGTGTAGAGGAGCAAAATTTGTAAAATCGAGGATGCAATGGAATGGGAACCAAGGGGTAAATATATAGTGAAGGGATGATGGTAATAAATGGGACATTAAGCAGTAACCAACTAACAAGTATCGAGGATATGATATATACAGTTACAAATGAAAGTGACAGTCAAACATGAGGGTTAAAGACCTAATACAAAATAAAGGCAATTAGGTATGCAACAGATGACTTTGCACAAGTACACAATGAACATGAAATAACTATGGACTTAAGTAGAGGGAGTATGTGGAAAATAAGAAATAAGAACAAACAAAGGGTGTATGTGAAAAAATAAGAAATCAGAGGCTATTACAAAAAATAATGAATCAGAACAAACTTAAAAGAAAAAAATCAGAAGGCATACTTCAAAAGCAAAGGTCAATTCCAAATTGAAGGGGGTGGAAATAGAAACATTTGTTTTCCTTTCAAATTGTATAGATGGAAGTAAAATACGAACAAGTTATCAAACAAACCAATCTGAAGACATACATGAAGATAACATCCATCAAATATTTTGTGGGGGGTGGGGGTGGGGGGGAGGGTCGAAACCAAATGCTAGAAATTAAAACAAACAAAATAGGAATGGAAATAGTATTCAAAGAACTTATAAAACGGGAAAAAATTATATGAAGGCAGAATAAGAAGAAGCAAGGATGAAAAGATTAATGCAAATGTGAAAAAAGAAAGCACCAATGCCACAAAGATTAATGCGAATTTTCAAGAAGGAATCAGAGTAGATACAAATTATTTTTGTGTTCATCATCGACTACACATACCTTTTCGAAGAAGCGGCCACCCTTGCCATGCTCTATCGATGATCCTACCGGAATCTTTCATTCAACACATGGTACTTAGGTGTAGCATCTGTCACTTGAAGAACCGTTGGGTGGAAACGAACATGTGACAATATCAAAATCAGAGTAGCAAGGCATCGTTGGAATGGTAAGGGGATGTCTAACACATATCTGTTACAGTAAAGGCTTTAATTGAAACATAGAGAGGATGAATTTGGTTTCGGAGGCAACACGCATGAGCGACAACCCGTCAACGAAACCATAGAGACAACTTTTCTATTTTGGAGACAACATGCAAACACAGCCGTCAATGAAAGAGAAGTTTGGTTTCAATGAAGGGGAAAAGAAATCGGGAACGAAAACGAAACAATGAACATTTGTGAAAAAATACTCAATATGGGTGTAGATTCAAAGATAAAAATAAGGAAACTCACTCGACTGTATATTTTAGGGAGAGAAAAATAAAATGGAAAGGAAAAAGTCAAAAATTACATTGTAATGGAGAAGGAAATCCAACATAATAGAGGAAGGATTACGACGAAAATCAGAAAGATTACGGCTGGAATATGAAGGGTTGAGGGGGGTTATAGGAAGGACTATAGAGGGAAAGAGAGAGACTATGAGGGATTAGGATAAAATGAGCCCCAAACAAGGATTGGGTCTGACCCAATCCTAATCCCTCGTATTCCCCACCCCAAACACACCCTTAGAAAAAATACTTAAATGTACTATAAAATTTTACAAATGTTCTAAATTAAAATTTATTATCTTGATTAGGATTTCATATATTTTTAGGACAATTATAATCTTATCATAATTATTAATTATATATGATTTTTTAAGTTAAATTCAAATTATTTCCTTATTTACATTATATTCAATTTATTATCTAAATGATAACTTTCTTATTTATGCTATTAATTAATGTACAACTTTATTATGAAAATAATTTATTAATTAAATATCAAATAAAATCATTTCTAATATGAAATAATTTAGTAATTAAATATAATCGTATATCTTTATTTTCATCACCATGTAAAACATCTAAAAAATTTCATCCAGCATCGGAAATGACTTCTTCGTTCTTCAATTTCGGTCTTTTCTTCCATCAATTCTGGTGTCTTCAATTTCATTCTTCATCGTTTCCTATTTGATCTTCAATTTATTTCGTCTTTTCGTTCTCATCAAACTTCGTATTAGTTATCTTCCTCAATTCCATTACATCGTACTTACCCGAATGATTTAACTTTTTATTTTATAATATTGCTTACACATATATACTACTTTATATATACAATAAGGCATATCTTTTATTTGTTATATATTTTTTAAATGAACAATATATATTATAATATACCCGTAAAATATATCGAATATCTAAAATATACTCAATATATCCTAATCTACTTATGATTCGAAATATACAGGACTAACCTCAAAGTTTAGACCCAAAATCTATCGGAAATCTACTGTCTTTGCTGGCCGTCGAACTTCTTCTTCTTCACCGCCGAAATCTCACAAATTTCTCACTATAAATGACTGCTTTTGCTAACACAATGGAAGGAGTAGACCACCGTAACCCATGTTTGAAGAAGTAAAGTTTGAATCGTGGTTGATTTCATTCCAAAACTGTAACCCATGTTTTTTTTCCATTTATTTTTTTTAAATCAATTTAATAATAAGAATGAGTATATATGTAATTTGGGCTCTACTTTTATATAATACATAGGTCCAAGGACATTTGTGAAATTTATTAGAAATTTAGGTCTATCATGTAATAACATATAGCATTTTAGGCTATCTTAGTTAAAGATCCTTAAAAAAATGACCAATATTTTTACGTTTAGTACTTTATTAACTTTTTGATATGTTTGAGAATATATGACTTGTGTGTTTTAAAATAATTTAAGGGTATATATATTATTTGTAAGACTATCAGTTGCCAATAACATTATTCAATTTTTGTGAAAGAATACATTTTGGTATATATACCTTTTGGGCTAAACTGAACTTATTGGTTACAATATTCGAACCTTTATGTTGGAAACTTATTTTGTTGTAGTTATGAAACATATGTAATCTAGTATGATATTTGATTCATATTTATTTAATTTCTTGTTTTGTATATGGATATTGTTTTTGTCTACAAAGAACAATAACTATTTTAAAAATATTGTTAAAATTTGCAACATTCCAAGATTATTATGAATTGGTAGTAGAGACGTCGTCCATCGTCTAGTGCAACGAACAAAAAGAACATTATTGCAATTTCTGACATCTTAACAAACATCAAATATTGCAACTTTTTATGATCTGCTGCAAGGTGAATGCGGCGTTTTATATGTTGTTCTCATCTTGCAACGTTAGACTTTAGTGACAAAGGTATGTGACAAAAGTTAAGGTTTTGGTTGTTTTAACGTATTGTCCACATAGAAAAAAAAAGATTTTGTAATGAATTTTGGTGATTACTAAAGATTGGATTTTTTGAAGTTGGTAAGGAATTGAAGGAAACTATGAGCTCACAAATCCTAAATTCTGAGAAGAAAAATATGTATTTTTCCATTTACAACAAGAGTTGTATTTGTATATAAAAATATAACAAGATAACTACTCTAATCTGTAGTATCTCGCTTATATAGCACATATTTAAACTACTTAAAAACATAAATAAATAATATA
>JBBPDI010081347.1:0-30296 GCA_037974545.1 Cucumis variabilis
TTAGTCTAATGATTAAAAAAAACGAGACCTACAATAACTAATTAAAAGCATATTCAATCTTGCGCATAGGTTGTCTCGATCATTTTTAATAATATCATATTATTATCCTTTAGAAAAAAAATCTTTTATCTAATAAAAAAACAAAAATCGTTATATTTTATAAATAATTTTTAGTAGGTTTATAAATTTATAATAACTTTCCTTAATATATCAATATGCACGAAATTAACATAATTTCACGCTGTTAATAATAATTTTGCTCAATCAAATCATCTTTTTTTTATTCAAAACTTTGAATCTCAAACTTTTTTCATAATATTTATTTTGTTTTACGCATGAATCTCACATAACATATGAATGCACCTATTTATGTGTGTAAACAATTCCGTCCTAAATATACACATCTAAATGACATTTTTTACATTTTATCTCAAGTAGTTGTGTTGTCAACAACAACTACTTATTCCATCTAAGACTTTATTTTTAAAATATATAAATTTATTTTATAAATTAAAAATTGGAAAAGTTACCTTAAAAAAATCACAAGTTCAAAACCACTTGACAAACAATATAATGGCAAAAGAAGCATGTAAAAGTCCGTCCTACATGACTTCTTTTAATATAGGAGAGATGGTTAATTTTATATGAAATCGTAAGTAAATAAAAAAATTACTCTGGATTTATTTTAGGATAAGTTACACAAATGTAACAAGATCTAAAACATTTACGGTTCGTATGACAAAATAAAAAACGTATGAAACTAGCCATTTTTTTTAAACATTCCAGGTTTATTCTTGTTACTTTTGAATTTTGCATTACTCTGATTTCTTCTTTCTTCCTTTCCATCTTCTTCATAGCAGCGATCACCGACAATGTTCTCCTTCTCTTCTTATTCTGCCAAAAAAAATTTATATTTTTTGAAATCATAATCATTGTTCTACAATTATTATTATTTTGTTTCATTATACTCATATTATTATTATCTTTGTTTTCAATCAATCATTAATCTTGTATTATTTTTCTCAATGTGTCGTGAATAGAGATGAACTATATGATTGTTTACCATATGACTTTTCAAAATCATCTTTTATAATAAACTACACGGTCAAGTATCATGATTTATACGATCGTTTGCTAAGACATTTCAAAACCATAATTTATCATGAACTACTTGATCATGTATCATAAACTACATGATCGTTTGCTAGGGATTTTTCAAAACCATTGTTTATCATGAACTACGCGATCATATATCATTTTCTACACAATCGTGTATCATAATCGTTTCAAAACCATTGTTAATCAGGTGTTGACTAGGTCATTTTTAGTACTTCTCATTCTGAGCCTATGAGCTTTTTTCGTTTTCAAAATTGTTCTATACAAGGTAAATATCTTACAAATTTATTATATATTTTTTATATAAAAAAAAAACCTTTTATTTTACATGTATAATTAATTAAAATGCAATAACAGATGGATTTGTTGCAATAACTAAAATGTTTCTTACAATTTCATTTACATGTTTAAATTCTTTGTACCTAAAATTATATAAAAAAAATGATGTTTTCAATATAATAGAATGAGCTAACTTATATATAAATATAGCAAAAAAAATATTTTTTTATATGTGATAAACTGTGATAGATTCAAATAGACATCTATTACTTTAGTGATAGACATTTATAATATATACTAATTTAATGTTATTTTTATAAAATAGATATTTGAGTTTTATAAAAAAAAATTATTTACACTCTATAAAAGAACCCACAAAAAAACACAAATTCATTACATTTATTTTTGTATGCGAAGTGTAAATAGTTTGTCTATTCTATGATTTTTATATTTTTTCTAAATATGATTTACTAAAAAAGGACAAAAACAACTACACTATAATCGAAGAAAGTGATGCACAGTTATTTTTTTTTATTATAAAATGAAAATAAAGAATAATGGTATTTATATATAAGAAAGAAAATTAATTTTAAAAAAAGAAGTAAAAAAAATCTAACGCCTCAACAAAATAATCCAAAAAACTCATGTTTTAGGAGTTTATCCAAAACTTTCGAGATGCTCTCATGAAAGACATCTTAGGATATACTTGACAGAATTCATTGATGTTTTAGCATCTTACATCACCACGAAACAAACACGATAATCCAGACATCAACTCAATAAATATGTTGGATTCTTTCGAGACAAATGACTCCTAACCTCGAGGTGAGAGGTTCAAATTTTCACCTACGGACATTAGATAAAAGGGCTCTTGCAAAAGTAGCAAAAAATTTATGGATCTTTAACTCATATAGCCTAATTTAATATATGATATTGCAAAGAAAGCACAACTTGCGAAAATTTTTCAAAAATGTCCCAAATGGACCACAATATTACACAAAACAGGCCCAAATTACATTTATGCCCATTTGGTATTATTTTGTTGATTTAAATTATATACAAATAATAAATGAATGGAGAAAATCATGGGTCATTACATTTGGAAAGTACTGGAACGGTTTTCTCACTTTTCATATTAAAAAAACATCATCCTTCCTCCATTGTAATCGCAAAAAAATTATTTGTAATTTTAAAATATCAACGCTTTCGAATGTGAAGAAGAAGGTATTCGACGGCCGATAAGTTCATTTGTTTTCCGACGGTCGAAAAAATCGAGGTTAGGTTGTATATATTAAATACATACGATACATTAGGTATATTACATATATTCAATATATTAGTCTAAATATGCAACGAAACAAAACTAAAATTTTGTATGTGTTAGATTCTAGGGTTTATTGAGGTTTCGACATGAAGAAGATGATTTTCTAGAACCGTCGCATTTCGTTATTTTCCTACAGATATTGGGTATAAACATTAGGTTCATTGGGTATATCTTAGATGTTCTAATTGTTGACCAAATGCGAAAAGGAATTTTTGATTGTGACATATTCTATTGTTTATTGAGAATCTGAGTTTTAGGGCTTAACTGAAATACTATGAGTTTCTTTAACTTACAACTGGAATTTCCATTTGGTACTATGAGTTTCTTTAACTTAATTGACAATGCAATGTGCTTTACATATGTTAAATGCTGGCAGTGTAGAAAATGGTAAGACGAAGTGAAAGATGTCTTAGGTCCAGGATTAAGAAAGTAAGATCAAACGAAGATAATCCAATCATTCTCGATGATTAAGAAACTACTATTTCAGAGACACTATAACTAACGTAATTGTTAATTTCATTGAATAAACCATCGAAATAGACTGAAATACTGGTCATTTGACACACAAATATTAGAAGTATATGTTATTAAATAGTATAATAGTAAATAAGATATGGTATATGTATATATATTAAAACTTCAAATAAAAGTATTATATTTTACGAGTAATTTAAAAAACTAATATAAATGTAAATAAGATGTGGTATATATATAATATATCACATATAGAACCTATTATATTTTGCAGTAATATTATAAAACTATTATAAACGTAAATAATATGGGGTATATATATGATAAATCACATATACAAACTATTATATATTGCAGTAATATTATAAAACTAGTGTAATTGTAAATAATATGTGGTATATATATATAAAATAAATCACATCAGAAAACAATTAAAACTTACAGGTATATCGTTAAATTAGACTATACATAGGCATTTGATATACTATCACTGTTCTAATCATGTAGTTACGATATTTCGTTATTTAATATTAGTCAGGTAAAAGAACAACATACTTACTGTGGAAATTTTATCAGTTTCACATGATGGAAAATAATGGTTGTCGGCGACTTGTGAAAATATGGTAAAAAGATACTGATAGAAAGAAGATAATGATTACGGTTATTAAAAATTCAATAAAATTTTGGTTGCCGGCGACTTGTGAAAATAAGGTAATTAGAAATTAGAATTTTATCAATAAAATTTGAATAGCTCCCCGTGATGGAGAATAATGGCTGTCGGTGACTTGTGAAAATAAGGTAAAAAGATAGTGATGAAAAGAAGATGATGATTACGGTTATTACAAAATTTAATAAAATTTTCCATATTAGAATAGATTTTTAATTATACTTAATTGAAAATATACTTCAAAATTATCACCATATTAATTATACACATTAAAATAAGAAAGTTATGAAAATAATATTAAATTTAATTCATATTCAATAAGGAAATAATTCAAATATTATTATGAATAAAATATCTAATTGATAATAATAATATCTAATTAATAATGGTTATAAGGTTATTAGTGTCCAAAAAATATTATCTTTCCTAATTAAGAAAATAAATTTCAATTTAGGATATTTGTGAAATTTTCTATTCAACTTATTCCTCTTTTCTAAATCTTTCAAAATTTATAATAATAAGGCCCACATCAAAACATTTTCTAAATTGCAAAAGTTTATATTATAAATTAAATTTGTTTATCTCACGGAAAGTGTAAACTTGTTCATTATAGATGTAGGTATAGATATGGATCCTTAATTGTGAATTTGGATTTAGATACTATATAGTAATTGTAACGAATAGTACTTTTTATCTGTAATACTTAATCTATAGTATTATTATTAAAAAAAATTACAAATATAGCAAAATCTATTGATAATAGATTTTTGTTGTTGATAGACTGAATAGTTGATAAGTAGTGGTGGATTCATAAATTTTATTGATGAGATATTTTATAATTGAGTAAAAATGATTTATTGGAGAGTAGTTTTAAAAATTCACAAATTTACTAGCTTTCATAATCGAAGGTTTTGTTAAAGAGAAAATTTTGAAAAATTAATGAAATTTGAATTCGGATCCTAAAGGGCAGAGACAATTTTTATATTATATTATATATATATTTTTGTATAAAGCATAAAGTTGGAATGAAGACTCAGCCCACACGTAATATGTTGCTACTAATAAGAGAAATAACAAGTTTTCAATTTTTTTTTTAAATATAACAAAAAGAAATTTAAAATTTTAAAAATTATTACAAGTCAATTTTTTAAATAAAGAAATACTGCTCAGCAAATACCCACTTCTACCCCACAAACACAATGGATAAAAACCTTTGTCTTGCCCTAAACCAAATATAAAAGAATCTAAATAAACACAAATACATTGTATTGAAGTAATTCAGACAAATAAAAAAAAAAAACTAAAATCACACCAAATTCCAAAACAACCAAAAGTTTAACGAAAACCCAGAAAATAGCACTAAAAACTCGTTGAAACATTGGTACTTGATTCACCCAATGATCATACAATAATATATATTATTATTTAATAATGCCAAACAAGTCAACTAGAATTTAACTCAATTGCACCATACTAATGTTTGTTGATTACCATAATAACTATGGTTCAAATCTTCTTGCCTGTTTTTGCACTAAAAATTTGTAAATAAGAAGTTATGATCAATAATATAATAAAAATATAATATTTAGATTGCTCAACAATAACAATATAATTTCAACCATGGTTAACTTTGGGTCTTGCTTTCTCCTCTCAAATTCTAAATTTTTTATGGATAAATTGAATTCAAAATTTTCAAATTTCTCATCAAATAAATTTAATTTAATTATTTTTTATTTTAATTTTGGCTCAAAAAACAAAATTAAATGGAACCAATACCCAATGAATTGGGATAATTATTTTAAATCCATCTAGAATTGGGTATGTTTAAACTAGGGGTGTAATTGGGTTGGGTCGGGTCGGTTTTTATTCAAAACCAATCTGAATTTGGGTCGGGTCAAAATGGACAGGGTTGAGTCGGTTATTATTATTTTTTTAAAAAAATATGTTTTTACTTTTTTTTTCTCTCTCTGTATCTATTCTTCTTCTTCGTTCATTCTTTCCTTTCTTCCTTCCTTCCTTTCTTTCTTTCTTTCCTTCCTTCTTTCTTTCTTTCCTTCTTTCTTTTTTCCTCTTTTCCTTCTTTCTTTCTTTCTTTAAGTGTCACCCTCTTTTTTCTCTTCATCCTTCTGTTTCATCTTTTTCCTTTCCTCTTCATCCTTCTGTTTATCTTTTCAGCTTCTCCCTTTCTTCCCCATTCACCTCTGTTTTCTTCTCTTTGTCCAATCAATATTCTCAACCACAACAATTAATTTATCATAAACATGATGCTAGGGTTTGAACAATTGGACTTTCTCAAATCTAGGGTTTGAACAAAATTTGGGCATTTTAATAAGCCCAACTACCCATTCTCCCTGTTTTCTTCTTTACCCGTTCAAGATTTTTCTTCCTCTTTTTCTAGATCCATGTGAAGAGAAGAAGGAAGACGGAACAGAAGACGGAAGACCCAAACGGAGAATGGCCGATGAACGGAGAATGGCTGACGAACAGAGAATGGCCAGCGAACGGAGAATGGCGAACTGATTTTAACCTTTTTTACATTTGGACCGAATCAAACCGAACCGAACCGACTCAGTCCAATTCGGTTTGGTGATATTGTTGTTGATGCCCAATCCAATCCGAACCGAACCAAAATGGTTTGATTCGATTCTTCAGTTCGGTTCGGTTTTTTTCACCCCTAGTTTAAACCTTATAACTTCACAAGACAATTATATTGTATGTATAAATTTAAATTAGTTAAATCTCATAATTAATTTCATATTATTATTACACTTCATGTGTAAATAGTGCAAAGAAATTTGATTCTAAAAAATGATAAGAGTTCCAAAGGGTCAGGACTAGTTTAAATATAATAATATATAAGGAATGCAATACTTTTAACATAAAATGCAATTTCATTGTATGTGTGAAGTTTTGAAAACTACAAATTGTGTAAACAATAATATTAACAATAAACAAAAAAATTTTAGAAAAATGATAAAGATAACGAGAAATAATCCTATAGGAAGATTGAAACCAATAGTGGGGAAGAAAAAGATCAAATGCAGAGAAAAGATTGATAAAAAAATATTTGAAAAGAGAAATATTATCAAAATAATTAATAACTATATAAATATGGTATATATAACAACTAAATTATAAATGTAAATTAGGAGTAAATTTAGTTGTTGCCTTATTTTATTATATTAACACTGTATTTATTATGTATTTTCACTAATGTACAAAACATAAAATATACAATATTTTATCAAGGAAATATTCCCCAACATGGTATCAGAGCCTAAAACTCTAACCTAGGTCAACCAGCCATCGTCGCCATTCCTCTTTACTCTTATGACTCCATTCCTTCAGAATTGCTGTGATTTCATTCAGATCTACTCCGGTCAGATTCAACTGTGCGATTCCATTCAGATCTATGTTCACTTGCTGCTTGTGAAGCTCGCTGCAAAGCCTGTCCTTTTCGTTTGCATCGCGACTGTTCACCTACCATTTGCCTTCTCCGTTTGTGTGTGTTCACCTACCGTTGGCTTCTCCATCTGCGACTGTATCTGGATTTGCTTTCAAATTTGTGAAAGTTTTGACGAGTTTCTGCTCTGTTTTTACTCTGGATGAAGCTCCTGCTCAACTTTTCCTTAGATCTAACTTGCCTTCAGTTTTGTGACCATTATCCCAATAATTCCAATGGAAAAAGATCATGTTTTTAGATCCATTAGCATAGTACTAAACGGGACCAACTACCTCACCCGGGTCAATCAAATGAAAAGCTTTTTAATTTGTAGAAAATTATGGTGCATCATTATTGGAGATATTACCAAACCAACTAAACAAAACAAAGAAGATGACAGTAAATTTATCGATTGACTCAAAGAATGAGACGGTAAAAATCACCAAATTATCACGTGGCTTGGTAACACATCTATCACTAACATCCATGCACAATATGATGCCTTTGAAGATGCTAAAACGTTGTGGAATTTTTTATGTACACAATTTAAATCTGTCGGTTTAGCTCATTATTATCAATTTCATAGTACTCTTGTTAATCTTAATCAAGATGTTGGATAGTCTGTTAATGAATTTCTGGTAGTTCTTAAACCTATCACTCAGCTAGATCAATCATAAATCAGTAAAGATCATCTTCGCCTTATTAAGGTTCTTATGGGATTACGTCCAAAATATGAATCTGTAGGGTTGCATTACTACACCGTAATCCCTTGCTCTCATTGGATGTTGCAATCTAAGAGATTTTATTTGAGGAAAAACGTCTTGGCATCAATCTCTCCACACAATCCAATGTTGTTCTTGCCAGCGCATATTCACTCAATAGAGCATCAAACACATTTTGTAAGAATTGTAAGCTCTCTAGTCACAAATTTTCTGATTGTCCTAAAATAGAGTGCATGTACTGTCATAAACGTGGTCATATTTTGGATAATTGTTCCACCAGACCACCTCGACCTTCAGGTTCTTCTACCAAAACAAGTAACTTTAATAAACCTAGTTCCTCCTCTGTTGTTGCTGCTACTGCCTTAGATGATTCCACCTCTACCAATCTTCAGATAAGTGACCTTCAGAGCCTATTAAATCAGTTACTTTCGTCATCTTCCTCTATCTTGCTGTCTCACTAGGTAATAAATGGCTTATTGACTCTGCATCTTACAACCATGTGACATCTAATTTTTCTCTTATGACTTCCTCTAGTCCAACTAAATCCTTACCCCCAATTTATGTGACCGAATGAAAATTGTATGAACATCTCTGACATTGGCACCATTGATAGACACAGGTCACAAAGTGGGAAGATTATTTGAGCTCATATCCCTTCAGATTCCTCCTCCTTCATCTATCTCTGCACTTATCACTGAAGCTGATACATATCAGTGGCATCTTCGTCTTGGTCATGCTTCTTTTAAAAAACTTTGTCATTTAATTTTTGTTAACAACTTGAATAATGTCACTAAATTTGTTCCTTTTCATTGCTTAAATTGCAAACTTGCTAAACAAACTGCTTTGTATTTTTCATACTCCACTTCTATTTTTGATAAACCATTTGATTTAGTACATTCTGATATCTGAGGTCCTGCACCTACTACTATTGTTCATGGTTATAGCTATTATGTTTTGTTCATTGATGATTACTCCCGATTTATATGGATTTATTTTCTAAAAAATCCTCTGAATTATCTCGCACATATATTGAGTTTGCTAACATTATTCACATTCGATTCTTTTGTCCCGTGAAAGCCCTTCGCACTGATAATGCCTTGGAGTACAAGGACTCCACTCTTATTTCTTTTCTCTCCCAGCAGGGCACTCTTGTTCAATGCTCTTACCCCCATACCTCTCAGCAAAATGGGCGTGCTGAACGCAAACATCGTCATATTCTTGACTCAGTCTGTGCTCTTCTTCTTTCTGCCTCATGTCTTGAAAAATTTTAGTGAGAAGCTGCTCTTACATCTATCAACCATTTTTCTTCTTTTATGCTTCAAAACATCTCTCCATTCGAAAAAATTATATGGTACTCCTCCTAACTACTCTAAGCTTAAAGTTTTTAGTTGTGTCTGCTTTGTTCTTCTGCATCCTCATGAGCACACTAAACTTGAACCACGCGTCCGCCTCTGTTGTTTCCTTGGCTATGGCATAAAACATAAAGGTTTTCATTCTTGGGATCCTCTTGCCAATAGACTTCGTATATCTTGACATGTCACTTTTTGGGAGCACACTATGTTCTCTCGTTTGTGCTCCTTTCACACCTCATTATCAAGTCATCATCCTTTCTTCACTAATACATCTGTTGAACTCTTTCCTCTCTCTGAGTCCACTCCTGATATCGAGCTTGCTCAATTTGCATTTGCTTCTGCAAACTCGAATCAACCATTTGTCTCCAACGTTCTACTCGGATAAAGGAACCTTCCATTCACCTCCATGATTATGATTGTTTTTCCACTATTGTTTCTCTTGTTGAATCTACCTCTTAGCAAGAGGCCAATACTGACCCTTTATGGCAAAAAACAATGAATGATGAATTGCAGGCTCTTGAAAAGACGCACACTTGGGACTATGTTGATTTACCTCCTGATAAAATACCCATTGGATACAAGTGAATCTATAAAATCAAAACTCACTTTGATGGAACTATTGAGCGTTATAAGGCTTGTCTTATTGTAAAAGGCTACCCACAAGAATGTGGAATTGATTATGAAGAAACATTTGCTCCTATAGCTCGAATGACATCTGTACTCAGTTTGCTAGTTGTCGCTGCTGCCAAACAGTGGCCTCTTCTTCTGATGGATGTAAAAAATGCCTTTCTTAATGGGACCATTTTTGAAGAATTTTATATGAAGCCACCCTCTGATACTTCTCCTCCTCCTCATAATGCCTCTTGCGTTGAGCATTATATGGTTTGAAACAGGCTCCACGAGCTTGGTTTGCCACATTTAGCTCCACCATTACTCAACTTGGATTTGCCTTTAGCCCTCATGACACTACGCTCTTTATGCCTCAAAAACCCCATGGTATCGTTCTTCTTCTTCTTTATGTTGATGATATAATTATTACTGGTAATGATCCATAGGCCATATCCGACCTATAATATTATCTCGGTTAACATTTTAGGATGAAAGACCTTGGTTCTCTCAGCTACTTTTTTGGCCTTGAAGTCTCGCCGCTCAGATGGTTATTCGTTGTCTCAAGCAAAATATGCCTCTGATCTTTTAGCCCGCTCAGGAATTACCAACTCTAACACAACTTCAACACCGTTAGATCCCAATGTCCATCTCACTCCTTTTGATTGTGTTCCTATTGAAGATGTTAGTTTATATGGACAAGTTGCTGACAGCCTCATCTATTTAACAGTGACTCGTCCATACATTTCATATGCTATTCATATTGTTTGTCAGCTTGTGGCTGCTCCTCGCACCATCCATTTCACTGTTGTTCTGCGCATCCTTCGTTATGTCAAAGAAACTTTGGGGCATGGTCTTCAGTTTTCTTTTCAATCTTTCCTTGTGTTATCTGGCTACTCTGATGCATATTAGGCTGGGGATCCCACTAATCGACGATCTACAACAGGTTACTGTTTCTACTTAGAAAATTCTCTCATTTCATGGCAAAGTAAGAAATAGAGTGTTGTTTCTCGCCCCAGTACTGAATTAGAATATCGTGCTCTCGCTGAACTACTGTGACTTTGTTGGCTCCTTGTTGATATGGGTGTCCCACAACAGGGTCCCACCCTCTTTCATTGTGATAATCGTAGTGCTATTCAGATTGCTCACAATGATGTCTTCCATAAGCGTACAAAGCACATCGAAAATGACTGTCACTTTGTTCGTCATCATCTCTTGAGCAACACACTCCTTTTACGCTCTGTTTCCACTACTGAGTAATCAACATATATCTTCGCCAAAGCCTTACCATTTAACTGTTTCAGTAAATTACTTATCAAACTCAAGCTGACAGTTACTCTACCATCTGGAGTTTGAGGGATGGTATAAATGTAAATTAGGAGTAAATTTAGTTGTTGCCTTATTTTATTATATTAACAGTGTATTTATTATGTATTTTCACCAATGTACAAAACATAAATTATACAATATTTTATCAAGGAAATATTCCCCCACATAAATGTTGTTATATTATTAGAATACATTTTTAGAAAGTAAAAAATATGTAAATAGAAAAAATATAAATGAAAAACAAGAAAGATAATAAAATAATATGTGGAACCAATATAAATGAAAAAAATTATAAAAATCAAAATCAAGGTATAATCAAATATGTTATCAGAAATGGATTTGAATAGATAATAATGTAGAAAAATCAAATCTATAATTTAAGTCATTAACAATCTTTTGTTTAGAAGTGAAACAATGTTTTGTTTTAATTAGAAACCATGAAAAAGGATGGATAAAATCTCATAACTTCATATTACAGTTACATTTGTATTTGTGGGTGTAAATGTAAAAAAAATCATGAATAATCTCCCATTTAAATTATGGATAATATCGTTTGTTTAATATTTTGTTTTAATTAAAAACCACAAAAAATGATGATAAAATCTCATATAACTTCATACTACAACCACACTGTAGTGTTAAATGTAAATCAGTGAGCGCAAATTGTAATAAGAAAAAGCATACCACGTGAGAGACACTTGTTTTGCTGAATTTTTTCTTTTATCAATTTTCAGTTTTGTCATTTTTCCAATTAAAACCTAAAATCTTGTTATAGACTCGAATTCCTCTAAACCATATTACTAATAGCTATTAGTTATATGGACTATCATTGATAAACTCTTAGGAGACGCTTTAGGAAGGAGACGCTTTAGGGAAGGATTGATTTATGGTAGGGTTAGTGTTATGATAATCCTAGTATTATAATAGTTCTAGTGTTATGATAGTATGCGTTTGGGAGAAGGATTACGATAGCTAGTGTTACGATAGTATGTGTTTAGGAAAAAATTTATGATAATAGTGTTATAGTATTTTTCCCCCCCTAAAATATATAATGTAGATCCAATACACAAATTTCATAAATTTATTTTATTAATTAATTTTATTTATGGTATTCGTTCAATAAATTTAGCATTAATCGTGATTTTTTTCATGAGTATATATTGCACATCGAATTAAAGAAACTTTCTAAATTGAACGTTCATATCAATAATTTAAGTGCGATTTTGTGTTTGCACTAATTTGTTTTTTCATGCACATATATTTTTCATTAGATGCAATATTTTTCTTAAAATCATTTTTCTTAATTACAACGTTCATTTCATAAATTTGTTATTACATCGTTACTTTTCTAAGCATATTTTAAAAGTGATTTTAAAAAGTGTCTAGGTCTAATTGGTTATGTTCTATTGTTTTTAATTTTGTCACATGTCGGTACAAAAAATGAGTACAAAAATCTACGTTACATCTAAACATTTTTCCCCTTTTACCACATATTAGCGGTAAGTATTTTTAACCTTTAAAAAAGTTTAATGAGTATTAATGTGACTTAAAAAATATTTTTTAAACAAAATACAATATGTACTAACTTTTATAAAAAACAATAAAATTCAAAATAAATTTCTATAATTTAGTTAGAAAACAATACTTTATTAGCTAAAATTAAAGTATTTGGATAAAATTGATAGTAACTCAATGATTGGTATGATGATTTTAGGTTTAAACTCAATTGAATAAATTAATAATAAAAAAAAGACTACTTAATTAAACATAATTCAATATTGAAATTTCTTGAATGGTTTCTTTCATATCCCACAATTGTTGAAGTTGAACTAAAAGAAGAATATATTGAAACAATATGTAATTTTACTTTATTCTTTTTTGTAAAAAAAAAAACTCCCTTATTATATATTAATTTAATTGGAAAAAAAAGAGTGATGAATTAAAGGCTTTTTCAATTTTTTATTTTTTTATAGTGAAGGAGTTTGGGGGATTATGAGAAGGAGCTTGTATGAGTAAATATGGTGTTATGGGAGATTATGGGTAGGAGTTTGTTTGGAGGATTATGTGTAATTATGGGTAAATTGGGTATTATAGAAACCCTAAAACTAGGATTTTCATAACATGGGCCCCAAAGAAGGAGTGAGTTATCATAACCCACTTAATTTTCCCTTAATACCCACCCCAAACAACCCCTTAAAGTTAAATAATCTTGTAACGACTCAACTTTTCATACTAAGTTGAAGTAATTGCTTTAGCACAAAGACACTTTATTTGACAAAAAATATAGTAAAATTTATTTGAAACAATAAATATCAAAGAAAATTTATTCGGACCCTATTTCAAACAAAATAAAATTTCAAACGTATCGTTTATAAATCATCAACAAATAAATAGTCATTCTAAACATAAAACTTATTTCGATCACAAAAAATTTGAAAACAGTAAAACATTAAGCACAAGCAATTTTGACATAATGTCCCCATATGGTGATCACATGTCCTTCTTGTCTCTCGTCGGTCTACCTCTCGTATTACCTTTGTCTGAAAAACTTAAACATAATTGGTGAGTATAAAAATATAGTCAGTAAGAGACTCACTACTGATCCTATTAGGGGTAAAAATAGTTAACTTCCTATTAGAAGGTACATGCATCATAACAGTCTCGTGATCCTGTAAGATGCACATAATGAGTCTAATACGCATAAAGGATGCACATATTAGTCTAGTGCTCCTAAAGAATGGACATATCAATCTCTTATTTTCGGAGGATACACATATCAGTCTAGCATTCTCGAAGGATTCACATATCAGTATAGTGCTCCCGAAGGATGTGCAACAAGTGGTGATCTCGTAGGAGACTTGCAAAGTACATTACCCTATAGATAAAACTAACAATTTCCCCTCAGTCCATTCTAACAATTCAAACAGTCAACTCAAAATGCAATCTAGTCCATCGTCAATATTTCAGTTCAACACATAGACAGTCAAATTAACAATACTAATATATAATCAATCATCACCGTAGCGATTCGTCAAAAGTATCAAACTTATGCACAATAGTCAACCTCCCAAATTCAGTCAACAGTAAACCATCAATACATTCTAATACATAGCAATCAAACATTCTCAAATCAGTCAGTTCAACCTTCTCAATTCAATCAATACATTGCAACTTTCATACAGGGATCAGTAGTAGAAAATCTCTTACCTTAACTTTATCTAAGGCCTTGGCTCAAACTAAAATCCAACAAGCCAACCTAAACATAATTACAAAGATAAATCAAGCACTTTCACAAATACTTTCATCTATCAATTCACCCCAAATGTAAATTTCACAACTTACCCAAATAGTGGAGAATCAAACTTCAATCCAACTCATTTGAAACCCAAGAAATTCAAGCGCTATCCTCAATTGGCATCTTCAAGAAACAATATCAATCCAACCAATTAATTCAACATTACAACCCAAGAAGCGACAATGTATATAATAATCAAACCCACCATTACAACTTACCACTAAAACCCACTGCAAGTCATAGCGAGAAAAAGGCAGTGGCACACGAACTGAGCGGCTGGCTTGCAGGTGAACATCAACTTGCAATCTCACGACTGGAAGAGGAGGAGTCACACGATGGCATTTCACGAATGGAGATAGATTGGAGCAAAAAGCACGCTCGACTCAGACTCAAATGACACAACATGGAGGCTTCGACTTCAACGGGATGAGAGTGGCTCGGCTGGAGCAAAACGAAAGACAAATGAAAATGGATTTGGTTGATTGATCTCACTCAATGACACACGAAACAGAGACATGGCGGCACGAGTGTAGTTAGCTCGATATCGAACGAAACAGAGGACAACTGTGCATGGTGAGTGAAGACAAAGATGGTCGACAGTAAGGCTTCGATGGAGAAAACCAAGGGCGGCGCACGGGTGACTGAAGAGGCAACGACTAAGTCATGGGAAAGAAGAAGAAATGAGAAAGAATGAGGGTGTCATGCAAAACGATGAAGAAATAATATTAATATTATTATTAACAATTATTATTATAATATTTATAATACATTATTATTATATTATAAATATTATCACTTCCTTCTTTTTTTTTTATTTTTCTTTCCCTTTTATTTTCTTTCTAACTAACATCCACTTCTTTCCTCCCAACTCTAACAAAATAACACCCAATTTTTTTTAAAACTTAATAAACTAAGATAATTAGATTCAGAAAGAAATACCTAAATTTTGAGACGTTACAAATCTAGATTTTGTTATATTCTAAATTTATTTTGCATTGTACATATAAATATTTTTGGATGAATTGTTTTATTTGCAACTACCCCATTGTACATATATAGATCTCCAAAGAGAAAAAACAAATGATATAAAGTAAGACAAAAAAATGGTATACATCACACATAATAATAAATGTGTAATGAACTAGAGAACTATTTTAGACGTAATAAAATGACAAGATATGATTACAAATTTGGGGTAGGATTAGCAATTGATTTAGTTGTAAAGTGTGGAAAAAACAATCCATTAGTAATAAGGCAAGTCCTATAAACTTATGATTCTCATTGATTGATTAAGCATTTTGTAATTGTGTAAAACCTGACCTAAAGTTGAATGCCAATATGAACTCATATAGACAATTTAAACACTACTTAAAAATTATAGCCTTGTCTGATAATGTGTAAATCAGGGAACCCATGACTTACAAAATAAGTAAAATTTAGATATCAGTGCAGCACTTGCAACAAAATCTCATATGCATGGGTTAGAAAGAGATTCTTTTGGATGTTGTAGCTAAGAGTTCTAGGAGAGAGAATGAGTTTATTTCTTTCGAAGTTGATATATTTGCATGAAATATTTTATTTATGGGATCATAATTAAGGTTTTGGAGTTAGATTAATTAAGTTTATGCTCGAGCTAAATGCATTGAGGCATGCATTTGAAATGTCTCATTCATCAAATGGAAAAGGTGGATCTCATGTCACACCCCACCCGCACGCTTTCTTACTAGCTATGCGAGATGTTGTATGAGATAAGAAATCTTTGGGCATTGGATCTAAGAACCATGTTAAACAACAAGACTCAAAAGAACGCAACCCCAACAGCCCCTAAACCAATTTAATTTCAACCCCTAAGAAAGGCTAGATTCAAGTTACTTAGATGATCTAAGAAACCAATGATCGGACAAAGTTTTGAAACTCCCATCGATCCTTGATCTTCAAAGCACTCGACAAGCAAGACAGATGAATCCTCACTTGCATGCTCCAAATATTCGTGCATTCTATCACAAGAACACACAAGAACAAAATTCTACATTCTAGAATTTTTAAATTTCATTTATCCCAATTCTTCTTTTTAAATGTGGAAATTACAACCCTATTTGTACTAATTAAAATATAAAATTAAAGATCACAACATTTAATCTTATTCCCTTTTATCTACTATAATAAATAAAAACAGCCAACATGAGCTTAGCTCAACTGATTCATGTATGTACCTATGGACAATAGGTCTCGGGTTCAAATCCTCACCTCTGCATTTATTACAATACCTTTACAAAAAAAAAACACATAAATACATAATTCCTTAAACATTTAATTTTATGACTTTTGAGATGTCAAGTAACTCTTCAACTTCAAAGCATTGCATCTCTTCAACTTCTTCATTTGCATCAATTATGATTTCTTGATTCATATTTCAATTCGTATCACTTTGAGTATCTTGACGCGTCAAACACCAAAATACTCGACTTGAGGTCTTTAAGCTTTGCTTAATCACCTGTCTTCTTAAACTTAAATTAAAAATTATACTTTAGGCGATGAAAAAAATTTAACATGACAAATGAAACAAAAACTAAATTTTTATTACTAAAGTTATGTGATTACAACACTTTACAAGAATACATAACAATAATTAAGCTTAATCTAAACACCTTGAAAGTCTCTTCTCGTCAAGCAAGTCCTTCACCATTTTCTTTACTTTGGCCTTATCACCTGATACTTGTAAGGTAAAACTTAAAACATAAGTCAAAGATTTAATGAGGTTTTTAAGAATTTCTTTTCACGAAATACTTTTTTTTTTTTTGTAAATCATTTCCCTCATCATATCACTTATACATTGTTGGAATTTATGTCCTAAAACACGTGATTTATAATCATATTCTATTCAATAAATTTGTTACTGATACTATAATCTTAAAGCAAATAAACTAAGGATCCAAGACTATTATTGACTAAACTTGAACTTTATGTAGAGACATAAACGTGGATCAAGTTTGAGTATATAGCCTCAATAGTCTATAGTATATGAATACAGTTGGGCACCTTATTCTGGGGACACTATGGATGCGGCCCACATTGTAGTTAGTACAAACGATATAATCCTGAATCATTCATGTAGAGACATGTAAGTGGAGCCATCCTATGTAAACAGTGTACATAAGACTAGAATCATGAAATAGTCACTTTTCGGTTATAACACCGTTGACTTTAGTAAAACTAACTATTTCGTTTATAAATATCAAGTGTAACATAATCTTAATCCTGAGCTAACTTGAACTCTTGTTCGCACGAGATTATCCTTCTTTATAGGTGAGAGCAACTCATTAGTGCTGACCCAATAAGCCTCCCATTTCAAAGGTAAGATCGTGTGAATAACTGGGGACATAAGATGCAAGATGGAATTCACAACCCATTATGGGGATAGAAGATATGTTGTTCCCTTAAGGACTAAATCTAAGTCTTCAACAAGGGGCCCCACCCTCTCATTGACCCGAGAGGGATTTGTTTTAGAGGTTGAACCTTAAACTAATTGTTCAATAGTGGATCGGTGGGACTTAAGAAGCAAGATATAGTCTCAGGGGTAAAATGATACTTTGACCTAGAAGAGGTTATGAACAACCTGTGAAGGATTAACTTACTTATCATGGTTATATCACATGGACATAAATATATCTATAGTGAGAGGAGTGCAACTACAAGACTTTAGTGGAATGATTCGTTAATTAACAAAGGTTGATTAACTCGATCTAAAGAGTTTAGCTAGTTAATCTTAGATCGTTGGAACCCATGATCTATAGATCAATTAGGTTGCTCCGCTAGCTCATAAGGAATCAATTTAGAACATTATGATGAAATAGTTTGAATTGTCGAATAAGGTCAAAGTTGTAAAAAATCAAAATGTTGACTTTGGATTTGAAAAAGTCAAACTTTGACCGACTTTATATTCAAATGTTATTGGAATTTTAGAAAAATGAATGCAGATTCATACTCGGAAGGTCAAAATTAGTCAAGACGGATAAAATGGTAAAAAGTCAAAATATTGACTTTTGACTTTTTTAAGTGAAAATTACCATATTACCCTTAGAAGCACATTGCATGTAATTAACAAATGAATTCATGCATGTGAGACACCTACTTGGTGGTATACCAAGTGTGGAGAATGAAAACTGACTACATGCAATTTTTACATGTAGTTTGCTTATAAAAGGAGTGTGTTTTTTGCAAATGTCTTTTAAGCAGTGGTTTTTAGGCGAAATTGATTTTGTAATTTGGAATTGCAAAATCAAACCAAAACTCCTTTTCTCTCCACAAGATCTTAAAGCTAAGTTCTTCCTTCTAAATTCATCATTCTCTCTATTTTCTCCACTATTCGAGTTTCACAACTCGATTCTAAGTTTGAAGAATAGCGGGTTAATGCTATTTATAGTCCCTGCTTCAAATACATGATGGGATTACGACAATAGAAAAGCATCAAATGTGAGTTTTTCTATTAACTCTAATTTTATTTTATTTTTAGAGTTGTAATGCATGTTAATCACTGAAGTGTTTAGTTGCAATTAGAGTAAAATCTAATCTTTATTCTGTTGCACATGTCTACCATTTCCATCATACGTAACTTTTCAAATAAACATTTCAAATCGCATAAACATACATTTCACGTAAACACACATTAGTCAATAGTCATTCCTTTTGCCAAGGATCTAAATTGTGCAAAGACTCATCATCTTGCGTTTAAACTACTGAGATGACCTTCTCATCATCAGCATCCGAGAATATCCTGACTTATTCCTCGTTACCTAGGCCGAGGCAAAATACACATATTTTATACATTGTCCCACCTCATTTCACCATGCACATCTTTTGTACATGGCTGCCTTTACTTTTTATGTGCACATAATAGTTAGCTCATTGATAGGAAGTAGACTAATGGTTTGAACACCATTTCTCAGTCAGTGAAAGTACATAAAATATGATTTAATCATAATATAAGCTTATCATTTGAAATCTCTTTGGAAACATTCACATTGAAATCATCATTTCAAATCCTTAAGGACTTTATAAGGAAATTTTTTAGCATATAAACACTTTAAAGAAAACACTCATTAAAACTTTAGTCTCGAGACCAAAATTCTTCTTTACTTTTTCTTCTTCTTCTCCCGTAGAACTTTGGTAACACTTCCACACTTAAATTTTCTTCTAAATTTTCAGAGTATCAATACTAAATAATATGGTTTGATCCCCTATTTATACAAGTCCTAAAACAGCTTAGTCATCCTTAATCTCATGATACCACGTCAGATCCTACTCATAGTGGTACACGTGTAAACTTAAGGTTTAACTTAAACATACTTAGTTTAATATTCTACACGTGGCCCATTAAGTAAACTTAGAAAATTTTAAAGTAGTTTCCTTACTTCTTCTCGCCTAGTTTTCCTCTCACTAAACACCTTGATTGCATAATGCATTAACCTTCGCAAGTCTTGTCCCGTTATCCTTCTCATGAGTTAACTTAATTGCTAACTCTTAACGCGTAGTCTTACTTCATCACTAAGTCTTAATTTCTCTTTCCATCCTTTTATTCAAAACGCCTATTTCTGTACTTAACTAAAATTTTAACCCTTTAACTTAGGTATGAATCGTACACCTCAACTAAGGCCAAATAAGTCAATTTAAGGCTTTAGCCCAACCTCTCTTCTCTCTTCTCTCCTACACTCCCAACTTTGTTATGAGATGTGAGGTTTTTTATAGATCAAGCTAGGGAAATTTTTTCCCTCTAGAAAACCTAGTTCTCTTTGTTATGACATTTGAGAGGAAAGTGAAGAAATCATTAATAGAAAGATGAAACAAATAAGAATATAAATTGTATCATATACTATTAACATATTATTTCCTACTTTAATTTGAACACTTCAAATTATTCTTTCAAAACGACATTGGTTGTGAGCTAGAAAGAAGACCTAATGGATCTACAAATTATAAGCTCTAATAGTACGAGATTAATTAATTAAACTTTTTAATTAAATTAATCAACATTCATTAACTATGAGGCAAATGATTAGACTCATAGTTGCACTCATATGCATTGTATAGGACATGTTGGATCCATGGATATAACCATTTCATGTAAGTCCTTTCTTCACAAGTTGTTCATAATTATGTTGGATCAAATTTCTATTTTACCCCTGTAATTATTGCTTAATCCTTAAATACCACTGATCATCTAATGAATCATTTATTTTTAGTTCATTCATAAACCAAGTCCTTTCAAGCTAGTGAGAGGGTGAGGCTCTATTGTTCAAATTCTAAAGTCAGCACTTAAGTGAACTACTCACCTACTTACTCTAAGCAACAAATAGTGAATTTCATCTTGAGAAATTACATTCCTAAAAAAGTGAATAGATGCTTTCACAAACTCACAAATGTCACACAAAAAACATAGATAACAACTGAAACAAATAAACACCAACAACAAATAAAGTGAAGAGACATAGAAATCGATAACCTAGTTCAATGATATACCACCTATGTTTGGAGGACATTTTTCTCAGGAAAGATAATAAACTAATATTGAAAGTTATGCAGTTTACAATGTAGTACTTGTCTTTAATACTTCTACTACAGTGACTCATGTAGAGCTTAACTTGATGATTACCTAGGCTCTCCTTACATGCGAGACTCCCTCTCAAAATATACTTAGGCCTTCCCTAAGTTGTGAGCTCCTCTCTCTCTCCATGTGCTTAGGCTCCCTCTAAGAGTGACAATATTAATGACTTCACTTCGCTCCCCTTTCGTAAGCATGAAAGTTCTCTCATGATAATATCATCTATTTTGATCAACAAACTCCCTTCACTATTAGATCTTAGGCTCCCCTAAGATAGAGAATCTCTTATCGTAGTTGATTTTTAGTCTTCTCCTAAGACTGAGAACCTCTTCTCAATAGCAAAGATTTAGACTCCCCTTAAACCTGAATAATCTTAAGTATGTAGCAAACAACAAATGAAGAACTTATTGTGAAACACGATGAGCAACGAACAAATACAAAGAACACAATGACCATATGAAGAACAACTATTGCTAAAAAAAAAGTTGTTGCTTGGTGAAGAACATTGTGTGGTTACACGATAATCACATTTAGCTTCTTCAATAAATAAAATTGACAACCTTAAATGGATTTCGTAAGTTGCTTTAAGTAATCTAATCAAATAGGAAAAGATACCAGATAAAATAATTTAGTCACAATATTCTAATGAGGAAAATATTTGCACGAAAACCTTTTGATGTTAAACACGAATGTTAAGAATTTGCACATGACAACCACACAAAATTCTGCCTTAGAAAAATATAACGGCAACAACTAAAATCTCCAACAACTCTTAGCCCATTATTTGACTTGTCCTCAAAATGGTATCTTATTTAGTTGGCGACTCAAACCACTATCGCTTGTGCAAATCAAAGAACGAGCCCTCATTGGCAGGAGTTCATAACTCACTTTAGGATTAAGATTAAGTTACATATGATCATCATGGTGAAATATTAATATTTTCAATTAACAGAGTTATAAAGAGAAATTAGTTATTTCACAGTTCAATCATATACAAACTTCTTGTATAGTATACTTTCACTATCATGTTTTCACATGATTAAATAAGATTGCTTGTAATACTTACAAAGTGGGTCGTATCTATAGTATCAGAAAGGTAAGACACCAAACCTTATCCATATACTATATAGTCTTTAGATTATTGCTTAAACATGATTCATTTGTATGCCAACTGCATAAATGGTGTTTTGGTAAGGAGTTAGTTATTGGAATCCTAACTTACTGTAGTTGAGTTATAATAGTTTTGTATCCGTGGTATAGATTAGTTTAGTTTAGGTTATAATAGTATGTGTTTGAGGTGTAAATATTTTAGTTTGATAAGAAAATAGTAAACGATAGAACAAAGAATAAAAAAATGATAAATGTGGAATGTGGAATAGTAAAAACTATAGCAAATAGTAAATACTATAGTGATAAACATCCATGATGTGCTTATTTTTACTTCTAATTTAGGATTGGTTTTACTAGATTAAATTCATTTACTTGTGTTTGTTAAAAAATTAAGAGTAATTTTTTCATTTGGGAGGAAAAGAGACAAAAATGGGTAAAATCGCGTTCATTTAAAGCAAAAATAAAGAAACTACACAAAATTTAAAAAATGCCCCTAAAAGTTGAATAATGTGGCAACACTGACCCAAATGTTGTAACACCATTGATAACTTGTAGAAATACAAATTATTGTAGCCTTTTAGATAAAACAATAGAATCAAAACTCAGGATAAAAAACCAAAACATGTAGCTTTTAATGCAAATTTGTAATGTTAAGAGAATACACTTTACATAAGTCATCATGTCTGATTAACTATGCTTTTAAGTGTTTTTACACGCAGGATGACAAAAAGAAGAAAAGAAGCGAATCACAAGACGAATCTCATGCAAGAACTCAACGATAAGCAAGAAATATGGCAATTTACATCACGTGGCGGATACCAACACATCACTTGAGATGGTTCTCTAGAAGACAAGAGTAGTAGTTGGAGCTGATATCACAAGAAACAACTACTTTTTGCACTGACATTTGTAGGCAAGGACGAATGTGCAACATAGTGTAATTAATTTTTCACCTAAGTATGCCTATAAAAGACTCCAACTCCACCACGAACAAAGATAAGAGGAGGCCGATGAAAGAATGAGCTAGTTTTAGAATCCTTCACTATTCGTAGTAGTAGTTCTTCCTCCACCTCTTCTTCGATCAACTTTTGAGTGAAAGCTTATAGAGAGATTGGAGAGAGAAGAGCACCTACCATTTCCCTAACTTATAAAAGAGCCAAAGAATGCATGCCAATGCATTATGCGAAGGCACATCATTTTACTTTCTGTTTTTGTACTTTGCAATGTATTGTTTGATTGTATTATTCTCATGGTCGAGAGGCCTACATTACTAATACAATGCATGTTTTATTCACTGTCTCTCTTTCATCCCTTTACTATTCACCACTATATTGAAGTATTTTAAGTACGTGATTATGTGCTTGATAATGTTTCTTTAATTATAAGCCCTAACATGTTTAGCCTGAGCTTAACTTAATCGCCTGATCAGCACTCGTTGCTAGCTGCTCGAGAGAGTAAGTAGCATAGACCTTGCTAAACACACGCAAATGGAAGTTGGGAAACGAATTTCGTTCTGGTGTTTCTCCTCCAATCGTTTGTGTCCCGAAAGGAGAATAAGTGTGGTGTTTAATTAGGTGCCAAGAGGTTGCTTGCCTTAAATAGAGAGCAATGTGATGCTTATAAGTAAGGAAATCTAGATAGATATTGCTTGATCTATCTTTACCATTTTTATCCCGTAAGGAGAACAAGTGTGGTGTTTAGGCGTCGAGAGGTTCCTCGCCTTAAATATAAGATGGTTAAATGATCTATATCGCATCAAGAACATCTCACAAGGCTTAAATCACCTATAATGTGGAGACTTTCCTTCATCTTTCTTAATGCAAGTTAGTTCACATTCCATAATCATTCCATTCCATTTTCCTTCTACAGAATTCTCAGTGTAAATAATTAGATTAGTATAGTTTTACTTTTATACTGTATAGAATTTATACCGCCTGAAATTAGAAGTAGGCTTTATAACTAAGTTTGATAGAAATTCCCTTTCTTCAACTCTGGCTTACCTAGGAAACCTCTCGCTTCGCTTACACTTGAAAAAGTGTGAGGAGAACTTGTACTCAACGTAAACTTAGAAGAAATATCAACGCATGGTGAGGAAGTATATCTTTTATAGCATGGTCCTCATCTAAAGGCAAAGTTAGCATTTTTTATCACATAACTTAGTCTGCTCACATTGCAAGTCATAGAAATAAATTTAGATCTCTAAATGATGAATCAACAAAGTATAATTAAGTGAATGAGAGGCACAAAACCAATTCAAGTACTCAATCTCCCATGCGAAGAGAATGTATGAAAATAATCTAACTAATCTAAAACCAACAACCACCCAAGATTCTCAATGCACCGTGAAGTTCCTGAGCATGCGGTGAGTAGGCACTTAAAATGGACAACAACGCAATGTTGTCCCATAGTATCATGATGTTGTGCGATAGACAGATAAACATGCCTCATGCGACAAACGACTAAATGTAGTTGTTGAGTTATTTGATCATCGTCACATTGCTACCCTTAGCATTTCGATGCTACCTCTATCCAGTAACTATAAATGAAGCTTCGATTTGTCATTCCAATCTTCTCATCCAATTCTATTTATTTATATATGATCTTATATCTATATTTTCTTCCGCTTGTGCTACAAAAGAGTCTTGAGAGTTGAAGGTTATATTTTGGAGGTCGTTCGAGTTCTTGAAAGAAAACTCAATGTGATTTAAGAGGTTTCCAACAACGATGAAGTCTTCAAGAGTTACTCTTCTTCGATTTCCTCTATTCTCTTCACTATTATACTTAATAATTCATATGGGAATATGTCTTTTATAGCAATGAGTGACTAAGTTCTCTAGTTTTAGGGTGTTGATCATGAAATTACTTATGAAATTGAATTGATATTTTGGTGCTTTCATGGTAATTGTTGAACTCTATGCTTTTCAATGTTATTATGTTTAATTATTATTGAATGTTGAATTAAATATTCAATTGAAGGATTGCAGGTTTTATTGGAACTATAACATTGAATTGCTATTAACCTATCGTGCAAATAGTTAGGAGAATAATAAAAGTTGATCATTACCATGCTTATTGCCATGCATCTTAATTTAATTTCAAAAAGTTAGTAATCATTAAGATTGTATGGAGAAAGATTATTTTTGAGAAAACAATCCATAGACTTGACTATTAAGTTCATATTTAATTCCTCGAAATGTCAATTTATTAATCAATGAAATAAGTAATATATTTATCACCCTAAAATATCTCATATCTTGAATTTTTATTTTTATTATTGTCTTCTTTATTCAACTCAATTAAAAAAATTCCACTCAATTTACATCATTTTAGATAAAATTAATTCGACTCTAGAATAGCTAAGTTAAAACCAAAATTTGATCCTTGAGGACGATACTTAACCTTCCAAGTTGTTTTATTACAACTTGACCACATGTAATGTGAGACCCGTATTTGAAATAGAAGAGTAAAAAATTTGATTAAGTAATAATTAGATGTTGTGAGAAGAAGCCTTCATTTTGAAGTTTGTGTTATGATGACGCGAGACAAGAAGGTGTTAGACATTTTGAAATTACTACACGAAATGAAACCAAGCAAGGAGATGTCTAGTTTTGATTTGACAAGGGTTACGTTAAGTTGTAAGTTAAGTAAGATTAAGTGAAATATTAAGCTTACACGTGTAATACCTTAAGTAGGAGTTGACAGTATTTTAGAAGCTTTACGATGACTAATCTAGCTTAAGGATTAGTATAAACAGAGGAAGACATCAGAATGTTGAGAGTTTTACTCGAAGATTTCGTGAAGTGAGGTGTTACTTTGCTGGGTTGCTTCTAGGTGAGAAGAAGAAGAAGAAGTGAACCTATGCATTTTGATAAATCAAGTCTTCGTGGGTGATTTTCCAAAATGTTTGTATATTTCTAAGCTTTCCTTTATGTTTTGAGATTTGTAAAAGAATGATTTTAAAGCATTTGAAATGAAAGATTATATTTTAAAGTCACGTTCTGTGTTAAAATGAATGATAAAATTGTTTTAAGCATTAGTCTTAATTCTATCAAAGAGCTAACTGTTATCTGCACATAAGGTTAAAGGCAATTGTGTAGAAAAGATCTGCATGGTGAAGTGAAGTCGGTCAATGTATAAAAGATGTGCATTGTGTTAGGCAGCATGAGCAACGAGGAATGAACCAAGAAGTTCTTGGATGCTGTTGATGAAAAGACTAACACAATATTCTAAACACAAGGCAATGAGTCTTGGAGTAGGGAATAGTCTCGGCAAAAGAGATGCAAGACTAATGTGTAACATATGAAATGATGTTTATATAATGTATTTCCGAAGAGTTTCTCTTAAAATCTCACTAAGTCTTTTGACTTACGTTTTAAGTTTTCACTTTCCAAGTGACTAGGCGTTGAGGCTAAAGTAAAGAAGGGTTGAGAAGTTGTTAGACGAAGATAAGCCACTTGGCGTTTTCTTTAGGTTCTAATGTTATTATTGTATCTTGTAAAGTGTTGTAGAGTGTTGGTTTAAGATTAATAAAGGATTAGTTTATATTATTATGTTTCGTTGATTGTTTACCGCCTAAAGTATGAATTTAAGATAAGTATAAAGTCATCAAGCGTTTAAAGCAAAACTAAAAGAACTTATGTTTGAGCGAGGCGTTAGAGTCAAGCCTCAAAGCTCAAGTAATGCAACGTAACGCATGACAAGCGTCGAGGTGCTTGCGAGACGAGGTGTGACATGTAATTGTGTATTGTAGAAGATGTATTGGTTAATGTAGACAAATTCATATTTTCAACTGTTTTTTTTTGTGCTTAATATGGACAAGGATGCTGATATTCCCATCATCATGGGAAGACCATTTTTGGCCACTGGAAGGCCACTGATTGACGTGCAAGATGGAAACTTCTTTCATTCATTAATATGAGCACAAAAAATTTCACTTCTTATTCTTCTACTTTGTTCAATTTTTTTGATGAATTAGGAAGATAGACTAATTTTTTTCTAAAAACATACACAAAAAAAAATTCGTTCATTTAACCTTAGCTAAAAATCCATGCTTGAGTTAATTAAAAGGTTGATTTAAGTGTAGGTTGTTAACTACTTAAAAAAAAGTACTGCTACGGTCACCTCCCACGCATAGTAGGCTTAGGTCACCTTCAAACGCATATTACCTATGGTTGATTGCATTTTTACCAAAGCAAATTTACAAACGAACACAACATTTATTAAAAAAAATAATAAAAGGCACTTGGTAACATATTACTTTTTTGAAATGTGTATAAAGACTTAATAATTGGTGCATGAATCAAAGTAGGAGAAAAACTGAAAAAAGCTCTATTATTCTTCTATTATTCTTCATGTTTGTATTTGTTTTTTGAATTAAAATGACTTACACACACGGGAGATGATAAGATTTGGCCATGAATGATTACGACAATTTACTTAAAACATTTCTCTACAAGTGATCTTTTATCTTGTTATTCTCTCATACATGAATCCTTAGATACTAAATTGAAAATTCCTTATAAAAAACAACTTATAAAGTGAGATTTATGCTCTAAAGCCTCATAGTTAATTAGTTATTTTAAATAGTATTTAATTCAATTATTAAATTATCCATTACAATAAAAATTCAATAGTATTACGTAAAATTTGAGAATTATTAGACTATTTGAAGCAAGGACAATCTTAAAAATTGTCTCCTTACTATAGTAAACACTATTTTGTAATATTCAATTGACTATAGTCAACACTATTTCAAAATCCCTTTTGCTACATAAAATGGTGACACACAAGTGCACGTGATCAAATTGTAATGAAATAGCTTGAAAGGCAAACATCGTTCTTAATGATCAAACTTTGGTTTTAACTAATTAGCTATTCAATAATCGAATTGATTTTATCTAGGGTGATGGAAAATGATTTTGAATTTGCTTTAATTGAGTTGAATAAAGAGGACAGTAATAAAAATGAAAATTCAAGATATGAGATGTTGTAGGTTTTGATGAATTCATTACTTATTTCATTGATAAATAAATTGACACTTCATGAGATTGAATATGAACTTTAATCAAATTATTTTGGGAATTACCAAAAATAAACCAATTTCGAGAGGTTATAGGTTTTTAAAAACTGAGGTTTAGGATAAAAATGGGTAAAAGTCTAAAATGCCCTTACATGAAAATTTTCTTCTTTCTTTTTTCCTTCTTCTTTTCCCACATTGTCTCTAACTTCTCTGTACATTTTTCTCCCTCAAGCTCTGTTGCTATTTCTTAGAATTATAAGTCACTTCTAAACAAACACTCTTGTTATTTTTTTATAACTATTCTAAGTAATTAAGTTATTTTATTTCATCTTGCAAATATCTTGCAATTTTCAAATTTTAAATTTTAAATGTTCAATTTCAAATAATTCGTATACTTATTTTATGTGATTTAAAGTGCTTCTACACCGGTAGTTTTTAACTACTATTTTTATCTCGCAAACATCTTGTACATATCTTGCAATATCCGAACTTAAATTTCTAACTTCATATCAATTATATCCTTTGAACTTGCTAGATGATGTTAAAAGCACTCGAAATTACCTTTAAGCCACTTAAAACAAACGTAAAACTGAATTGAGGTTGAAGATTTAATTTTGAAGAGATTTGAAATAAAATAATACGTGTAAAATCACCAAAAATTACCTAAAACTAAGAATGATATTTTTTTTATTTCGCTTTTTCTTTTTGCCACCAAGGATAAATATTTTTTATTTTTTAAAATTATTTTTGTTAAAAATCTCTAAATTTAAAAGTTAATTTTAGGTTTTTTTGAAAAATATAACAAAATGCTAAAATATTAACAATTTCGAAAACAAAAAATGTTCACAGTCTTTAAGGCAAAATAAAACATGACTCATTATTAATTGACACTCACGCGTAATATATTTGGTAAATGATCATTTAAATTTAACTATTATTTCTTTCTTACACGATCGTTTAGATTTGAGGCTTAGATTATAGTTTTTTTTTAAATTTTCTTTTGTACATAATCGTTTAGATTTGATATATCTTTCGATTTTCTTTTAAAAATTGTATTAAGCCTATTAGTTAGATTTGGTCGCTTAAATTTAGATAAGTTTTTTTTTTGTACAAAATTTTTTAGTACAATCCTTAAGATTTATACACGAGATTTTATCGTTTAAATTAATTTGTTTTTTCAAAATTTTTATTTATATTTGTTAGTTTAAATTTCATTATCAAAATCTAAATAATTTTTTAAATTTTTTTTTATAAATTGATTTTTTTTAAATGAATATTTTATATTTGTTACACGATAATATTAATATTGTATTAAAAGAGAGAAAGAGGTAGAGAAAAAGAAAATAAGACGATGAAAAAGGACAAAGCTAAAATGAAAGGTTGATGACTTTTTATTTTTTTTATCGTATCCGTAAATATTTATATGGCTAGTTATATTTATAAAGATTAAATTTAATGTTATCCAAATATAATTACATTAAAATTTGAGAAATTTTCGGTCAAAATAAATTGAAACTATTTATAAAAATGGATAATTTTAAAAAGTAGCTTATTGTATAGCAAATTCTATACATAGAAAACTATCTAATCATTTATAAATATTTTAATTTATTTTACTATTTTTACAAAATAAACTTTTTAAAAAATTAAAAAATTTGATATTTTTTTGCTACAGCCGAAAATGTCCTTAAATAAATATATAATTAAAGTGGGGGTCTTTTCCTTCTCTTTGCAAGTCATTTTGCTTCATTCCTCCGCTAGTTCTTCTCCATAACCCTTCCGTCTAGGTTTTCTGCTCTTTCTTCATCTCTCTCCCTAATAATTTCTTATCTTCTTTAAATGGAATCGTAATCTGTGTGATTTTTCTTCATAGTCCCGTATGATGGGAGTGCTGTCGAATAAGATTTCAAGAGAGGAATTGAAACCGGGGGATCACATCTATTCTTGGAGGCAGGCCTATATT
>JBBPDI010081353.1:0-13844 GCA_037974545.1 Cucumis variabilis
GGTGTGTGTAGGGGTTGTGTTTGTTCGCGAGAATGGATTCCTCGTCAAGTCTGTTTGGGGGGTGTGGACACACTTGCACGAATTCGGGTAACGGCTACAAGGGAGAAAGAGAAAGGAAATTGTACTGTATGGGCCAGCGTAAGGTTCAAACGGACAAGTAAAGAGAGTCTAGATGAACCATAGGTGTAAAGAGTTCATTCTTCATACTGTGAGTAAGAGCTCAAAGCTTGGGTAGAGAAGAAGACCACCCCTTTCTATCCTCTAACTTATAATATTGCTTCATTACTTGTCTTCCATTTTTGTATTCTTTGTAATTTGTTTTGTACATATTGTACATTAGCCTACGACCTACATTCTTTGTACATATTACACGTTTATGCCTTTTCAATCCAACATTCCTTTACTTTCCACCAGTTAATGTGTTATTTGTAGCTTAGGTAGATGATAAGTTTTTGATAAGAAAATTGCTTATAAGTCTTATTGCGTTAATTCAGCTATTCTCATCGCTTAGCCAGTGTGAGTTGCCAAGTACTTGAAATGGAAAGTACCTAGGACCTAACTAATGAGCGGAAGAAGGAGTTTCATCTTTTCTCGTGAGATCATTTCCAACATTTGTATCTCGAAAGGAGAACAATTATAGACAGTGGACATCAAGAGGTTCCAGTCCTTAATTGCGAAATCCTATACGGTTTATAAGTAGTCCCTTCCAGATATAACTCGCCAATTGATATTTAGTCATATGGATCTCCAAAAGCGACCATGTGTGGCATATAATGACTTCAAGAGAAGCATGTCTTAATCATAAATATGGTTTAGTGAGTTACATCGTATCAAGGTTACCCCATTACTTATTTGCATGATAATACATAAACATTCCTTCCTTCATTTCTCTGATATAAGTTAGTTCGCATTACCATACCACTTTCTTGTCCCTTTTTTACAGACTCTCGCTGCTTAGTTTAGCATTTCTTACATTTGTTATTCTTTAATTCTTTTATATCGCCTAATCGATGAGTAATTTCCCAGAACTAATGTCTTGAAACAATCCATGTGTTTGATCCTAGATCACCTAGGTGAATCTACTATTTCGCTTAGACTTGGACAAGCAGTAGGAAAACTTGTACTCAATGAGGACTTATGTATTACGCGATGAAGAGGTACATAGTGAGCATTTCGTATGTTATGATCATGACCCTTGACTTATCACCTAGAATTAAGCATGTAAGAATGAAAGATATGGTGAGCATATTATATGCAATGAACCTACTTGATGACGTTCAGTAATTGCATTACACAAATTCAAAAATACTAAGACTAAATCCATGGTTGAACCTACTTGGTGATGTATTTCACTTGCACTACACATAGTATGTTAATAAAACGATAAGGACATTATGATTAATATTCATAAGGTTTATCACGGTTGGACTTAGATTAATTGCATGTAAGTGTGTAACACAGAAGTAATATGTCATTGAGTCTGATCATCGTGCGTAATGCGCTCACAGTAATTCTCTGTATAGCATGCTTGGATTCTAAGTGATGAGTCATGGGTCATTCACTACAAGAAAATGGGGCTTTCCCGACGCACAAAATCGTCGAAAGATATATAAAAAACATCGGAAAAGCCTTTCTCCATGCATATTTATACGTTGGGACACTCGTCAGGGTAAATATATCGAGAGAGGAACTTTCGATGCACAACTTATTGTGCGTTGGGAGTTCCTAAACATCTCCCAATATTATATGAACGTCAAAGATGCCGCCAATATAGCGACAGGAGATGTCTAGGAACACCGAATGCACATTGTCAACGAACTCCCAACGCATGCGTTATGAGTTTCTTTATTTTTTTTAAAAAAAAGACCTTCCATCCAACACTTCAATCTTAAATTTAGCACTTCAATCTCAAATTCAACACTTCAATATCAACTTCAACACTTCAATCTCAACTTCAACACTTCAAATTCAAATTCCTAAAACCTATAACTAATTCAAAAATCCTAACAACACTTCAAATTCAAATACAATACTAAAGCCTACAACTAATTCAAAATCTAAATACTAAAACTAATTTTAAATCTAAAACCTAAAACCTAAAACTAATTTGAAATCTAAATACTAAAACTAATTAACTAAAATAAAACAATAACTAAACTAAACCATTTACTAGAATGAACAGTGACGGCAGAGACGATGACAAACGATCGGACAAGGACAATGACGAGCGGCAGCGTGGATCTCTATCCTTTTCAATCTCTCTCTCAACTCTCTCGATGTTTTCCTTTTTAGTTCTGTGAATTACAGAACCGAAAGGGGTTTCATAAGAGAATTCCCAATGCATATCGAAAACGTCGGAAGACACCCCCTATTCTCGATGTCTTACTTATGAAGTTGGAAATGGCTACACTTTTCCTGACACTTTACTTATGACATCGAAAATGGCTAAAATTTTCTCGATGCATTACATATGACGTCATAAATGGCTAAACTTTTCCTGACGTTTTACTTATGACGTCGTAAAAATGTAAGAATTAAATATTTATTTATCTTCTCCCGACGTCCTAAACTACGACGTCGAGAATAATTGTATCGACCAACGTGTATTTCATGCATCAAAGATTGACCTTTGTTCTGATGTTGCTTTTGTCGACACCTTTTTTAGTGTCGGGAGAACTCCGATTTCTTGTAATGATGGTCATAGCATGCAAAATGCTCACTATGTACATTTTCATCACATTATACTGAAGTCCTCGTTGAGTACAAGTTTTTCTGTTGCTTGTCCAAGTGCAAGCAAAATAGTAGGTTTACTTGGATCACCCAGAGTCGAACATTGAGAATTGTTGATAGGCATTAGTTCTAGCAAATTACTCATTAGTTGGGCATTATAAGAATTAGTTGTAAAGGTATAGAAGAATCAGAACTAAGATAAAAATACCTATGTACGCCTAGAGAATCTGTAAAGAGGAGTAAATGATTTGAAATGGACTTGTACGCAAACTAACTTTTATGCGAGAAAGAGTGAAGGAAGGTCTACGTGTCATTAGGTGATTAAGCAATGCGAGAGTTCGATGCGATTTAACTTACTCAATCAAATTATAATTAAGACATGCTCCTCTTAGAGTCATTGAACACCACACATAGTCTCCTTTAGGGATCTACATGACTAAGTATGATTAGGCGAGATAGATCTACGAGTATTCACTTATAACACTTATAGAACTTTGCAATTAAGAACAACAAAGAATGTAGACCTTAGGCCATTGTACAATATGAACAACTTATATTACAAAGAAGTACAAAAATGGAAAGAAGAGAGTGGAAAAATATTACAAGTTAAGGGGAAATGGAAGGGATTCTTCCCTTATCAAGAGCTAAACTTTCGCTTTTACAATTGATCGGACAACAAGAAGAAACATTTACAGACGACAGAAAGGCTATTCCTTTTCACATCTCTGTCTAGGACATATGGCCTATTATGGCCTCTTGAACCTATTCAGGCGCTTCTTGGCCTGTTTGGGCACTCATGTGTAGGTTGATGGAGATGACTTTATATAGAAACCTTTTTGGTGGAAACTTCTAACTTCTGAACTAGTCGGCGTCGTCAGTCCAAAAAGTATCTGTCGTACATCACATCGTCTCCAACTACCGTTCTTTTCTTCTAGTGACCCTTCTTCACATGATAGGTTTGTTCCTTGCATGGAGACATTTATCGCTGGATGAGTTCCTAATTGTAGTCCTTGCGTGAAATGCTTCCCGTAATTCACTAGTTTCTTTGTTTATTCAATAACCTGCCTTTAGGCATTAAAATTGCGTGAAACAGGCATAACACTTATGTAAAGTGTATTTCCAAGTACTTATGCGTTTACAACGCAAGTTACACATTATGATCGTCTTCATGTGTGTTTTGACCTCATTATTCTAATAAATGAGCTACAATAACAAATATTTATACACGCTATCACACCCCCAAATTTAGAATAATGCTTGTCCTCAAGCATTGCTCCATATTATGCTTGTACTCAAGCACTATTCCTCCTTGAAGACTCACCTTCACTTTATAAGTTGAATGTTTCAACACTTCTCAAAACTCAAGCAAGTTTTACTATTTATTCAGAATTTACTCTTATCGAGTACTTCTTGTAATGAAAATATTTCTTAGTTCAACGTGCAACAAGCTTAATACTCAACATATCCTTGTTCATTCTCCACAGTAAATCTTATTTTTAATTTCAAAAATGGCTAAAATTTTTGAAAAGTTTCGAATCCTTTTATTTGGCGAAAGAATACTTTTTATTATATTTACATTGGATTTGGTGTTGAGTGAAAAATCATAGGTACTCTATGAGTTTGTTTCTTTCCTCAACTGTAACTCTTATCGCCTCTTATTACTCACTCTCTGACTTTTTACTTTAGAAGCTTTGCTTCTTTATTTTTTACGAGAGGAGGAAACATAGGAGTTGTTATTAAGGTTGAAAACATAAAACAAAAATTTTCACATTTTCACATTTTTGGCTTTATTTCAACTTTTGTTAAAACGCTTTGTTTTTTTATATCGCGTTAAAAGGATTTCCAAACAGTTTCAAAAGTTTTAATGTGGTCCTCATCCACCCCCAAATTTAAAGGTTGGCAATGCCCTCATTTCTAAAAGTGAATGATAAGATTATTCGCAGAAAATTTTTACAAGAGAGGTTTGAGGTAAAGCTTACTCGCCTACTACACTTTAGATATCTTCTCGAAGTAAGGTTCCTTAACAAGTTAAACACCAAAATAACAAATGAAACTTTATTTCGCATGAATTATTTTATTGAAGTGTTAAGTAATCGCAAGAAAAAATTAGAATATTAAAAAGCAGGTAGCCAAACTTGCCACAAGAAAGATTAAATGCACAAAAATTATATCAAACGTTGTAATTTTCATTAAAAAGAACCTAAGTACAAAGAGATATAAATTACATAAATCAAGAATTAAAATTTTCAAAAAGTAAGACCCAAAATACACCAACCAAGATTACTGTTAAGGTGGTGGTTGAGAGGATTCTGCTTTGCCGCGTACCACGACGTTGTTCACGTTAGGGCATTGCCACCTCTTGAGGAACTTTAGGCACTGGAATGATGCTGCAGATTATCACATGTAGACATCTCAATGTTGCCCTGAACTGCACATCATTGTGTTTGGCTGATTGTTCTGTCATCCCCACGATTACTTGATTTTGTGCCTTGAGCTCTACATTTTGCATTCTGAGCTCTTGCACTGTTCCCTTGAGTCCTTCAATTTCAGCTAGATGATAAGCATTTGCGCTGTCAAATTTGAGTTCTAAATCGTGTAATTGCTTTTAACTTTGTAAATGTATTTCATGCAGACTGCTCTAGCCTTGGGTTACATCTTCAAATCCATTCTTCATAGGTTGACACACGTGTTCATCTATGAATTTGAAGGTGTAATCTGCGTCCACTTCTTCTTCGTCTTCATTCTCCGCCCTTTATTTGCCTTTACACAAAGGGTGACTAATTTCTTCTTGTGGCGAGGGGAGATTCACCTTGCTATCTACCTCAGAGTCTATTTATGTTTCCCTTTTGAGTGAATCATCAATAATCTCCTCTGTGGACTCTATTCTTTTCGAGGATAAATTAGGGTTGTTTGTCTTATCTTCTCGCTTTTGAAAAACGCATTAGTGAGAAATGTTGCAGGATCCGAAAGTGAATCCTAAAATTCCTCTTGACTTGCACTCTTATGGCCAAGTGGTTAGTTGGTTGGTTCAATAATCATTAAGGCGAGTGAGTTGTTCGGTTCTTGCCTAACGGGGGACAGACCAGTTTGGATTATGAGAGAGGTGGTAATTTGGATTATGAGGGGTTGGTTTAATGCGTCTACGATGGAGAATTGGACATTTTGGATTTGGATGGAGATGGTTAAGGTGTATAAATGATTATGGTCTTTGAAGTTTTGGATTTGTCGGGTGAGCTAGTGGGTGTGGTGATGATGGATATAACGTAAGTGTGAGGCAAAGGGTCCTTAGAGTCCTTAGCCTTCAAGGTTTTCTTTTTCCTTAAGCTTGAGGCCTCCTTCTCGCCTTTTCTCTTTTTTTTTAGAGGAATTTATCTAACTTCAGTTTCCTCTTCTTCTCTTTCTTTTTCTTTTGTTGCCTCCACTTTGTGCCCAACCTTTGCTCTGGCTTCATCTCGCTTTTTCAACTTTTTGGTTGAGACTTTATTCTTGTGGAGTACAAAAATGTGACTAACGTTTGTTACATTACACGTTTCTTCTTTAACACATGCTACTTGTGGCGGCTGCTCAAGCTCAGGTCATGCTTTCAAACAAAGCCTTTCAATTAGATGCAGGAAGGGTTTGGGTCCTTGCGGATGTTGTAATCAGGCTTTAATGTGTTTGCAGATAAACTTGCCCACGTCCACTAGTAATTCCTCCATGATATAGTATACCAGCATTATCCTCTCCAAGGTGATTGTACTGTCGTGTTGTGTGGGCATGAGCTTCTTCTTAATGAACATTAGCCAAACGCTAGCAATCGTCTTTAGGTTATGTAAAAAGAGTTGATACTTTCCATTGATGGTCACGTCCCATTTTTCCCCAGGCCAAGCAACCTTGTCCAATGTGTCTTGCATGTCGCGATCTGTTAGGTTTATGAAGATAGGATGTCCCGCCGTAGTTTGATTTAATTTGAAAAATACATTGGTAGATTATGGCTCGTAGTTCACCTTTTTTCCTTTTACGACAGCGTAACACTTTTCGATGTTGAAGTCAATGTTGTAAAATAAGTTAACCACACCAGGTCATATTGCATTCACCCCTCTGAAAAACTCTTGCCAGCCTAACGCTTTGATGGGTGATGCGATGGAAGGTGCTAGTTGACCCTCAAAGGAGAGGGTCCTTTTTCTACTATGAATTGTTTGCTTATGTCCTCTAAAAGAACATCTTTCCTTTCTGCCTCTAGGCTCACCTCTTCTCGCTGAGCCTTTGCTTTCTTGGCTTGCCTTTTGGCACCTTGACCTCTTAATGCCTTTATTTTTTTTATCGTTCTTCACCCACGTTATCTTCCAATAGGCTCATCCCATCTACTTCTTTTCCAAACTCCTTGCAAAACTCTTCGAGGGGTTTCTCTTCATCCGTGCTCTTCTTCGTAGAGAGAGAAAATTTCTTTGATGCTCTGAGGAGCTCTTCCTGCTCCCTCAACTTTCTTTCCTTATTCTTTTTCTACCAAGGCCTTAATGCCTTTTGCTTGGCCTTTCATTTTCTGAAACTTAGCCTTCACATTTTCCTTCTTTTTTTAAGCTTCTATCGTGAACCTCCCAATATTTTCCTTCTTTCCTTCTTTTTTTGTGCTTCTATCATGAACCTCCCAATATTTTCCTTCTTTCCTTCTTTCTCGCCAATATCCTATATTTCTTTTTCTTTTTCTTTTCCTTTTCCTTCTTCTCTTGCTTTCTCTTTCGCCGCAACCAATTCTCTCCACTTCTTCCTTCTTTTCTTTTCTTTCATAAGCAATCCTAACATAATTTCTATATCATCTTTCATCATTGGTATCTCTCTACCTTAGAAATTGAAGGGGTTAAAGCTCTCTATTCCAAAAAAAACTCAGTTGAACTAGGTAGGGTTTGGATGGAACTGGTTTGTGCTTGTTTCGACATAGGATCGTCGGAGCGAACTACCTCTAGTTCTCTCTTCTTAGATTTCTCAAGTGCTTCCTATCCAGCCATCATTACGAAAATACACAGATGAAATGGCTGGAACGTTAAAAGAGAGGGTAGGATTCTTACTTGCCTATTGGAGAAGACGATTAGAATGGTTAAGACAGAATGAAAGCTTGTACTCTTTCAAGCTTGTAAACACTCATGCGACGAAAAGAAAATTGTAATTAGGGATTTAGATGGGTTTTTAAAGAGAATGTTAACTCGGGTTAAGGAATTCCTTGACAACAGCACCAAAAAGTTGGTTTGTCACGATTAGACTTAGACAAATTTCACATGTGTATATAACACAAATGCAATACTTCATTGAGTCCGATCATCACGCATAGTGCGCTCATTTTAACTCTTTGGATAGCATGCTTGGATTCTAGGTGACGAGTCATGGGTCATGGTCATAGCATGTGAAATGCTTACTATGTACCTCTTCATCGCATTATACTTAAGTCCTCATTAAGTACAAGTTTTCCTATTGCTTGCCAAAGTGCAAGGGAAATAGTAGGTTTACTTGGATCATTATGGTCGAACACTAGAAATTTTTTATAGACATTAGTTCCAGTGAATTACTCATTAGTTGGACATTTTAAGAATTAATTTATTAAAAAAATTTCTATATACACCTAAAAAATTTGTAAAGGGGAGTAAATGGATGCGAAATGGTGCTGCATGCGAACTAACTTGTATGCGAGAAAGAGTGAAGGAAGGTCTACACCCCATTAGACGATTAAGCAATGCGAGAGCTTGATGCAATTTAACTTACTCAATCAACTTATGATTAAGGTGTGCTCCTCTTTGAGTCATTGAACGTCACAAATAGTCTCCTTTCGATATCTATATGACTAAGTTTGATTAGACTAGATATATATAGGAGTATTTATTTATAACACTTATAGAACTTCGCGATTAAGAACAGCAATCTCTTGGTGCCTAATGCTCACACTTGTTTACCTTTCAGGATACAGATGTTGGAAATGATCTCACTAAGGTGGAGTTTTTTGCCAAACTATCCCTTATGCGCATTAGCCTTATCCTTACTTCTTGCCCTCTCAGATAGTTGGTTATTGACATTGGCCAAGCGATGAATATAGCTCAACGATAAGGATTATAAGTTGTACTTCTTATAAAAAACTATCACTGATTTAAACTACTAATAACACTTGGACAAATGAAAAGTAAAGAAATGATGGATTGAGAAGGTATAAACATGTAATATAAGTAAAGAATGTAGACCTTAAGCCATTGTAGAATATGAACAACTTATCTTACAAAGAAGTGCAAAAATAGGGAGAGGAGTGGAAAATATTACAAGTTAGGGAAAAATGGAAGTATAGATTCTTCATTTCTCAATAGCTAAGCTTTCACTTTTACAACTGATCGGAGAAGAAGAAAAAACATTTACAGACGGTAAAAAGGCTATTCCTTTCTGCCTCTCTCTTTAAGATATCTGGCCTATTTCGACCTCTTGCGCTCATTCAGATATCTCCTTGGCCTATTAGAGTCCCCCTTATGTAGGTTGATGGAGATGGTTTTATATAGACAACATTTTTGTATAAAACTTTTATCTTCTAGACTTGTCACCGTCGTTCACCCAAAAGTGTATGTCGTACGTTACATCATCTCCAACTACTCTTCTTGTCTTGTAGTGATCCTTCTTCGCATGATAACTTTATTGCTCGCCTGAAGACGTTAATCGCCAGATTGGTTCCTAATTGTAGTCCTTGTCCGAAATGCTTCCTGCGGTTCTCTATTCTTTTTCTTTATTCAATAACCTGTGTTTAGACATTAAAATCGCGTGAAACAAGCATAACATTTATGTAAAGTGTATTTTCAAGTATTTATGCATTTATAACATAAGTTACACGTTTTAATCGTTTTTTTGTACGTTTTGGCTTCATTTTTCTCATATAATAAGCTATAATAACATGTATTTATACATGTTATCATCATGCCATGTTAGGATGTTAATGATATATTACATGTTATGGATTGTGGTGTTTTGTTAACTTTGTCCGTTAGAGTCGTACCCATACGGGTGTCTCTCGGGATCACCACCTATTCATGCCTGTGTGGTTAACTTTTATGAGTGATTCGACGAGGTCACTTACAACTCGATTCTCTTAAACATTTCAAAGACCAGTTCTCTTAGGTGTTTCCTTTGGATTTACCGAGAGCCCAGATGCATCCATACAGAATCATTGGATAACGCATGTGTTTGGGAGCATAATAGTTTTGGGGTATTTTCTTACGAAACCCTAATGGAAAGTTAACAGACATCTAGCGAGACAAGTAGTGGGTCCCTTACTGAGTATATGTTTACACTCACCCTTTTCTATGTTTAATTTTTCAGGCAAAGGTAAAGGTAGAGGTAGAGGAAAGCTGGTGAATGACAAGAAGCGACCGTGGCTCGCCATAGGAAAAAGTTTATGTTGCTTCCTCCTTATGTTTACACTATTTTTACTTTGGGTATTTTTATTTAAATTTATCGAACTTATGTTTTACTCTTATATTATTTTCTTTAAAAGTAAAATAGGGCTCGAACTACCATTTTATCAACTATTTTATCTCTACATACTTTATTTATGATTTATAAATGAGTATTTTGAAGTTTTTCATTGAAAATTTAGTGTCTTGTTTTATTTTTAAATAAAAAAAGTTTTTATTTATTTAGTAGTAATGACCTCAATTTAGTATAAAGAGTTTGGTCATCACAACCTAGTAACAACTTGTAAGCAATCCTTGAATTGATGCTCATGAATTTAATAATGCATCAAAAGGGATTGATAACTTATAGAAATACAAGTTATTATGGCTTTTTAGGTAAAACAATGGAATCAAAACGTAAGATAAATGACCAAAATTTGTAGCTTTTAGTGCAGAATTATAATGATAAAAGAATGCACCTTACATATGTCATCATGTCTAATTAACTATGTTTTAAAGTGTTTTTACACGCGATATGACAAAAAGAAGTAAAATGAATCTCAAGAAAAATGCATGAAATAACTTAACGAGAAGCCGCTGCCTAACGATTTACATCATGAGGCAAGATGCTAACACATCACTCGAGGTGATTCGCTAGAAGACAAGACTGGTAGTTAGAGTTGATGTGACAAGAAACAACTACTTTCTACGTTGACAAGTTTAGAAAGGACAAATGTTCATACCATAATTAATTTTCCACCTAAATCTGCCTATAAAATGCTCAAACTTCACCTTGTACAATATTAGAGGAGGTCCTTCCTTAAGAAGGGCCAGAGGAAGGATGAGTTTTAGAGTCCTTTATTTGTAGTAGTAATTCTTCTTCCTCCACCTCTTCTTCGATCAACTTCTAAGTGAGTGCTTAGAGAGAGATTAGAGAGAAAGAAGCTTATCCATTATTCTCCTAACTTGTAAAAGAGTTAAAAGGAATGCATGACAATGCATTCTATGGCTCGGCCCATTTCATTTTTGTATTTTATAATCTGTTGTATGAATGTTCTTATTCTTATGACAGATAGGCCTACATTAATCAATACAATGCATGTTTTATCCACTATTTCTCTTTCGTCCTGTACTATTCACCATTTTGTTGAAGTGTTTTATATAGTTTAAGTGTTTTTTAATTATAAGACTCATCATGTCTAGCCTGAGCTTAACTCAATTGCCTAATCAGTGCTTGTTGCCAACTGCCCGCGAGAGTAAGTATCTAGCAAAGACCTTGCTAAACACGCATAAAAGGGAGTTTGAAAACAAATTACTTCATTTTAGAGTTTTTCCTCCAATCATTTATGTTCCAAAAGGAGAACAAGAGGTGTTTAGGCATCGAGAGGTTGCTTTCCTTAAATTACAAAGGAAATGTGATGCTTATAAGTAAGAAAATTGATAACTTGTAGAAATACAAGTTATTATAACCTCTTAGATATAATAATGAGACCAAAATGTCTATTAAATGTATCAAAACACACAGCTTATGTTGTAAATTCATAAATATTCAGAAATACATTTTACATAAACATTTATGCCTGTTTCACCCTATTTTTAGTGTCTTGACAAAGAATTTGAACAAAAGAAGAAGTTAGCAATTTATAGAGGAACTCACATGAAAACTACGTGAGAAGATCACTTCAACATGCGAGAAGATGTTTGCTAAAAGACAAAAGTGGTAGATAGAGTTGATGTGACTTGACACAGATAGCTTTTGGCACTGACATGTTCAAGAGAATAGAATTTTCCCACTCGAATTTGTCTATTAAAAGGACTCCATCACCATCAAGAAAAGGAGGCTAGCTTTAACAGAAGTCAGATGTCTGAATAGACCAACTGTATGTTTAAATGGGAAAACCCTGGAGAGAGGTGGAAAGGGGCAACCAGTTCACTGTCTATAAAGTCTTTCTTCCTCTTCTCCGGTCAGTCACTGAGTGAAAGCTTGAGCTTGGAGTAAAGAAGATCCCATCCCCCATGTCCCGCTAGCTTGTATTATTCATCTTTATTCTTTCCATTTTATCTTTTTAGTGTAATGCATTTGTTCATATTGTAGTGCCTAAGGGTTATATGCTTTAATACATTGCATATTTAGACCTTTTAAATCCATCATGTCTTTACTATTCTCCTGTCAATGTTTAGGATTTATGATATATTTTTTATAAGAAGCTTTGGCCCATTTGGTAATGTTCTCTTTTTTTTTCTGTTTTTGTTTTCATTTTTTGAGAAACGAAGGTGTTTGGTAGCGCTCCCTATTTCTCTTCTAAAAAAAAAGTAGAAACGTTTCCCATTTTATAAATAATTACTGGAAACAAAAAAGTAATGTTCGTTCCATTTCTCAATTATTTTTATTGGTTTACTTTTCCTTTTTATCAATTATTTTTTTTGGTTTCCTTTTTCTTTTTCTATTTCCTTTTCTTTTTTCGTTATTCTCTCCACGTGTTTTCTTTTTCTTTCTCTTATCTCCATCGTCTTTCCTAAATCAGTCGTGTTCTCTTCCTTTCATTGTCTTTGTTGTCTTCCTCTTTGACTCTCATCATCTTCCTCTACAGGACATCTTCCTTTTCGTCGGATCTAAGTTTTTCTCTTTCATTTCCTCTTTCCGTGGATTGGGTCTTTGCTGTGAGTTTTTTATCTTTCTCTTCGCTGTGTGGGTTTTCGTTCTCTTCTTCTTCATAGGTTTTTGTATTCCTCCTAGTCGACTCTATCCTTCAGATCTCTATCTTCATCTCGTTCTCCATAAGAATATAAGAATACCTTCCTATATAGGTTTGATAAAGTGGGTGGTGTAATTATCATATTTTTTGTTTGTGAAAAATTAGTTTTTTGTACACATAATGTAAGGGATGAACTCTACAATAAAGTAGTGGATGTTATAATCGGTCGTGTCTGATTCATAACCCTGTAGAGGAGATCTTTTCGCTTTCCTAAGAGAGAAAGAATATGAAGCCAACTATAGAGGTTAGAAGAGAAAGGGTTTACGAAGCTTAGGATAGAAGGTCGTTGTCGAGGTCTTCAAGACAAGAGGATAGAAGTCCCATATCGGAAGAAGGAGATATTTCATAAAAATGGAGGAACTGAAATCGTCAGTGAAAAGAAGAAATATTTGGGTCCGAGTGTGTAAAAAAAGGTATTGGTTAAATAGACTCTTTCACTCAATCATTCATCACCGCCAAAAAATATTGTTATAACTCTACGATATTTATAACAATATTTCACAATAATTTTTTGTAAATATTTTATCACAATTTTTTCACCGCCCATGTGGTCGATGTTATAATTAGTATTTTGTATTGAATTGTACTATCACATTCTTTTCTTGTTGTTGTTGTTGATGATGATGATGATGTTTTCAACGTGGATTTTTCTTTAGGTTGTTTTAATAAAAGAAACATGACACTTTGGGTTTTGGGTAAAGATTTATACTACTTTGTTAGGATATTAAGAGACAAACATTTTTTAATCTATATATACGGTTATTATGATGATCAGTAAATGTTGTATGGTCAAGCATGTTGTTCCATATATATATATACATACATACGTACATGTACGGTTATTATGAAACAACTACGATAGAATGATAATTTCTAATTTCATAACGGTCCATTCATACATCTATCTTATTCTCTACACATTGATTTTTGTTTAACATTCTTGTAGATAAGCTAACTCCCTTAC
>JBBPDI010081367.1:0-13842 GCA_037974545.1 Cucumis variabilis
TTATCCCTAAAACAGAAAATTAAGATAATTAACTAATGAGCATACTATTACAAGCTAAACTCACGAAAAGGTTACTTGTAAATAATTCGAGTCAACATTTACTGAAGAAAACGAGTTCTGCACCAGGTTCTTTCACTTAATAGCTGGCTTCAAAGTTCTAAACAGAGATAATATTGACAATTATCCATATCTAAAGAGAATTAATAACAAAATTGGAAGACCCTCTTGAGAACAGGAGCGAAAGGAAAGAACGGTTCCCTAAGTCAGCAGATAAAAACCCAAGAAATCACAAATTCGAGTACAAAAGAAGAGAAAATCCCACAGAAAAAAAGGTATCCAGATGAAAGCTTGGGAAGAAAGTGAAAACCCATGAAGCAAAAATGGATGAAAGATCAATATGAAGCAGAATGAAAGAGAAAGAAAAGTGGGTTCTTACCATGCGTAAAAATGGATTTATGGAGAGCTTCAGATGGAGATGAAATTGGGAGTTGAAGAAGAGGTTTCGAGAGTGAATTAGTTGAGTGTTGTAGTACTACATAAAGCAAAGTTAGAGAAACGCAGACAAAGAGACACAGTTTGTTTTAAGTCATGGTGGTGGGTACTCGACGCAGAGTGAGAGTCAGAGAGATTGAACCAGCCATAAATTACAAGGTCAAATGGGAAAGTTTCTACTTCCATCGCATGCTTCAAAAGAATATAGTATTTTTCCGTACACATTCGATCCAACTATAGATATTTTGGTAGCTAACACATTTTTGCTCATTTTATCACTGGGAGTAGAGCAATTACTTATAATAGTTTAGAGATTATAATAGTCTAGGTATCACAATAGGATGTCTTTGGCTCTCAATGAGTGGAATTGGCTATGTTTGAGACATGGATTAAGCAAAAAGAAAATTAGGGTTATTTTACTCCCTAACTTTAGGCTAAAATTCCTGCCACATTGTTTCACTTCATGTCACATTACTCTATTGTCTCAATTGGGTGCATCTCAAGACCACTAATTTTTCCTTAGGGTCAATCTCAGTCGAGATCGACCCTAAGATTCTTTCAAAATTTTAAAAATTCTTTGAACGAAATTTCTTGATCTCACAGTAACCTTAACCCGAAATCATACTACATAATGCTTATGTTATTTAGCCCAGGCCTATCTCGGGGCCACGATGGTCCAGGAACAGTTAATTTAAATGCTTTTGTTTTTAACTCGGAGACTGTTGTTGCAAATTTAGCTTGAGAAGAGTTAACCTCAATTTTAAATTTTTTAGTATATGAATTGACAATTGAACATACCATCTAGAAAAACAAATCATGTCAATTAAATATGCCAACGTTAATAAGTGAAAGCATAAGACCCTGAGAGAGTTTCAAATCCTCTACTCTTTATTGGACTCCAAACAAAATATATATATATATATATTCATATAAGTTGACCTATTGTTTTATTGGTTCGTACGTGTATTAGGCTTTAGTATCATTTTAGGGTAGTTTTAAAATATATTTTTAAGAATGAGATGATTTGCAAATTATTTTAAAAAATAGGATTGTTTTCTTGTTTTATTCAATTCCTCAGTTTCTTGAATGTCATTTCAGGGTAGTTTTAAAAGATAATTGTAAAACTTCGTTTTACAATAGGAAATTTTCAAAAATAGTAAATTTTATAAATATTTATAACATACAAATTCTATCAGTCATGGTCATTGATATGCTATAGTGATAAAAGACTATCGTTGATAGGATCCAAAATTTTGCTATAGCTTGTAGATATTTTAATTTATTTTACTATTTTTAAAAATGTCTTATTTACAAATTCAATTATTGGCAAAAAAAAGACCAAATGTTCATTTTCTTTTATTACTATTTTGGTTTCCGTGCACTTTTTTTGTCGTAAAATTAATTATTTTTGTTTTAAATTTTTACATTATTGTTATTTAGTAGATGAGATTTGAATCTATGACCTCCTACACAAAATTAATATAGTAAAATTAAGCATTATTTAATATATATTGTAATTTAACACTTCAAAATTAATATTGAAGTACAAAAATCAAGAATATGAGGGGGGGACACATGCCCTCCCTATCCTCTTAATAGATCCAACCCTGTTTTAAAGTAACGGTTTATAAATAAAATCAAATTATAAAATTTATTTACTCATCAAAATATCACACATTAGGTAGCATTCCAAAAATTTAAGGTAATTTTGTCACTTAATTATCTTGAATAATTTATGATTAATTGGAATGATAATTTAAGGAATTTATTTGGTGTTCTCCTCTAGTCGCGTCTTCTTCTTGTTCGCGTTCAGTCTGCCACATGTTTTCTGATCTCCGTCGCGTCTGTCGTCTGTTCCATTGGCCGTGTACATGGTTTTTGGTCAAGAAAACTTACCCGAGGTGTTCCTCCTTCACGAGCCACGCTCGCCCAAGACGCTCCTACGTAAGCCGATCGATTCGACCACAAGTCGCTACCCATCTCTCAGCCACATGAGTCAAGCTGTCTTTCTCCTTTGCAAGTTGCTCGCGTCGAACCATAATCCTTCCCCAAAGCCAATTTGCATTTTTGCCCTTTTTGAGCCACTTTTTGGTGAGTTTTGCTTAGTTCTTGATTGGGTTTTTGGTACTCCCATCAAATATCTTTTTTTTTTATATCAAATAAGTTAAGTTATGAATTTTAAGTTGGAATTATTTTGTCTGAAGGTTGACTAATTTTTTATTGAGGGAGTTGAGCTGTGAATTTCTCCCAACTAAGGTTGAATTGGTTTCAACCTTCTTCGTTGATAAGTTTATAAACCTGAGAAATTAATTATTTGGTATGAGTATCAAACTATCAATTTAAATCTTATTGATGTTTAGGGTTTGCTTGCTGGAATGTTTGACTGTCAGCTAAGGTTTAACTGTTAGTTAATCTCTCGGGTAAGAGATTCTACTATTAGACCCTTACATTATGTTTTCCCTTAGTATACATTAACGTAACTATGATGCATGTGATGTGATTTTTAAGGATGTTAGATAATGATAGCTACATAAAAAATCGTTGTGTTATGAATGAGATATACCATGATTGAGATAAATGAGATACGTTATGGTTGAGACTTTATGTTTGAGTTATGATATTTATGTTATGTTATATGAATAGGCTATGATGTTCTGTTAGCTTTACCTGTTAGAGTCGTACCATATGGGAGTCCCTTGGGATCACCATCTATTTATGCATGTGTGGCTAATTTTTATGTGTGATTCAATGAGATCACTTACAGTCTGACTCTCTTGTAGGGTTATTTCTTCAAGTTCACCGAGAGCCTACATGTGTCCCTACGGGCTCATTGGATAGTGTACGTTCGGGAGCATAATAGTTATGCAGTACTTTCTCATAGGACTCTAACGAGAAGTTAGGGCCCCGTTTGGTAACGTTCTTGTTCCCTATTTCCTGTTTCTATTTTCATTTTTTAAGAAACGAAGGTTTTTGGTAACGTTCCCTGTTTCTCATTCTAAAAAAAAAATAGAAACTTTTCTCATTTTATAAGAAATTATTAGGAACAAAAAAGAGTAGTTTCTTCCATTTCTCTTTCTCAATTATTTTTATTGGTTTCTTTTTTCTTTTTATCAATTATTTCTATTGGTTTCATTTTCCTTTTTCTCAATTCTTTTTATTGATTTTCTTTTCATTTTTCTCAATTCTTTTTATTGGTTTTCTTTTTCCTTTTTTTTAATTCTTTTTCTATTTTATTTTCCTTTTTCATTTTCCTCTCGTGAATTTCTTTTTCTTCCTTTTATTTCCATCTTCTTCACCAAATAACAGCTCTCCACGTGGTTTTCTTTTTCTTCCTTTTATCTCCATTGCCTTTTCTAAATAATCATCCTCTTCCTCTTCCTCTCATAGTCTTTGCTGTTATCCTCTTCACCTCTCATCGTCTTTCTCTACACGACGTCTTTCTCTTTGCTAGATCTGGGTTTTTCTCTTCCTTTTTATCTTTGCGTGAATTGTGTTCTCGTAGTGGGTTTTCGACGAATTTGTGGATTTTTGTCAGATCTGTGTTTTATCTGTGAGTTTTTGTCTTCCTCTTTGTCGTGGGTTTCTGTCCTCCTTTTCATCGTAGGTTTTTTGTCTTCCCATCACCGGCTCTATCTTTCAAATCTCAATCTTCATCTCGTTCTTCATAAGATTACAAGAAGACCTTCCTATCTAGGTTTGATAATTTTAATTTTTTATGTTTAATGGAGGACACATATTTTTGTTTGATGTTTAATTGAATTAAATGTGAATAAAATAAAAAATAAATCTCAAAGAAAATCAAGAAACAAGAAACAGTTATCAAACATATTTTCTGTTTTTTTTTCTTTTTTTTTTTAAGAAACAAGAAATAGAAACAGTTACCAAACACATTCCTATTTCTTGTTCTAAAAAAAGAAGGAACATGAAACCAAGAATAGGGAACAAGAATGTAACACCCCAAATCTTAAGGTAAATTTTTTTTAAAAATCAAACGGTCTTATTAATTAAAATTTTGTAAATTGTCGGGTGTTATTTCATTTCTTTAGTTGAAGAAAAAAATATTTAGAGAAAAGAAAAGAAATTTTGGAAGGAAAGGAATTGGAAAGAAATTTTTATTAAAAATAATAATAATAGTATATTATTATTATTATTATTATTATTATTATTATTATTATTATTAAGTAAAAATAAGGTTACTAAAAGAAAAGTATTTTTTTTATTTTTCTCTTCTTCCTCATCGCGCAGCCCACCCCCCTCAAAATTTTCTTCTTCTTCCTGCACTAGCAATAGCCTGCCAACCCATCGTCTCCCTTCCTCTTTTCCGTTTGCTTAAGAACGCCGGTCATCGCTCGGAATCTGGCATTGCATCCCCATCTCCGTTTGGATCCATGATCACTGCCTTGAAACCTCACGCCGGTCGCTCGAATCTCCATCATCCCGTCGAGGTTGAGGACTAAGGACCAGTTCACGTCGTGGGCCACCTTCGTTCGCATCGTCCGACTGCCATGGCGACGGTTCGCCGTTCTCCTCCATGCGAACAGCCGTGAGCCACACACAGATCTGCGCCGACTGGTCCCTTGCCAGCTGCCGTGAGCCACGCGCCGTTCCTCTTAGTCGTGAACCAAGCTGAATTTCCCCTTCAAATGAGCCGCCAAGTCTACTTCACATCGTTTTAATTTCTATCTCCTTCGGGGGAGAGAGGGGGAGAGAGGGTTTTAATTGAAAGCTTTGAAGGGGAAAAGGTTGTATTGAATTGAAATTTGCTTTTGGCTATCCTGCAGTTATAATAGTCTTTAGTTCAAATTTGATTGTTGTTTATTTTTTAATAGTCGTTTCGTTTGTTATAACTATCAGAAATTTATTGTTGATGTCTTATGGCTATCCTGCAATTATGATAGCCTCTTCTCTTTAGTGCAAACTTAGCTTTGAATCTGTTAGTTAGTAGTTTGTATGGTTAGTCTGTTCTGGTTATCCTATAGTTATGATAGTCTTTGTAATTTAAACTTAGATTCAGTGAAAATTTTGGGAGGATTAGGCATAACTTATTCGTGGAGTAATTAAGTTTAGGGTTTGATAGGAGGAATATAAGACAAATGATCGAAAATATTTATATTTTAGGTCTTTAACGATGGTTAAGGGTTGGATGAAAGTTAGGAATAAGTTCTCAGTTAAGTATAGAGAGGGTGTGTCCCAATTTTTAGAGATTGCCAAGTTCCACGTCGATGCTTACAGCGAATAAGCTAAGGTGCCCATGTAAGAGATGTATGAACTCAAATGGAGAATCATTAGAGAGGACGAAGCAACATCTATTAAACATTAAAATATCCTCCTCCTAAATAGAATGGGTGTATCATGGAGAGCCAGTGAGCTTGCATAGAAGTATTGAAAGATTTGATGAAGGAACTAGTAGTAACCCTTTTGATGAAGAATAAATGTTTTAGAGAATGAGATGTTGTTTAATATTAGGGTAGATATAGAAGAAGATACAACAAGCATATTTCAGGACTCATTAAATAAAGCTCGTAGTGAGCTATATCCCAGTTGTTTTGAATATTCTTTCCTGATTTTTTTGTTAAAATGATGCATGTAAAGGTTCTAAATGGTTGGAGTAACAAGTTCTGAATATTTTGACATGATGTTAGACTTAATAAAACATGTGTTTTCAATGTGTGGTTCCAATGTCCCTAGTTCATTCTACGAAGCCAAACGAAAATTGCGTGACTTAGGCTTGGGATATGAACTATTCATACTTGTAAGTACGATTGTGTCCTGTATAGGAAGAAGTTTGAGGATTTGCAGTTTTGTACAACTTGTGATGAGTTTCAGTACAAGGTTAGTCCTAACAGAGAGAAAAAAAATTCGCATAAGGTATTGCACCACTTTTCTTTAATACCAAGATTACAATGCTTATTTGTATCGCAAGAAGGATCCTTTGACGTGAGATGGCATCATGACAAATGTGTAGAAAAAGAGGACATGTTGAGACATCCAGCTGATGCGGATGGATGGAAACATTTTGATTATGAATTTTCTTATTTTTCTTCAGATGCACGAAACGTTCGTTTGGAGTTAGTTTCAGATGGTTTGAATCTGTTTTTTCATATGAGTATCTCGTATAGTATATGGCATGTGGTGTTAATTCCTTACAATTTTCCACTCTGGAAATGCATGAAAGAGTCAACTTTTTTCATGACATTGTTCATACCCAATCCAAGATCTCCTGGTAGGAAAATTGATGTTTACCTCCGACCATTGATTGAGGAACTTAAAGGGTTATGGACTTTTGGGCTGCATACGTATGATTCTCTTATCAATAATTTCTTTCAGCTGTATGCAACATTTTTGTGGACGATAAGTGACTTTTCGACGTAGGAAGACTTATCGGGATGGAGTACAAAAGGGTATCAGGCATGTCCATATGCATGAAAGATAGATCGTCCTTCGGGATAAAAGGAAAAATATCTTTCATCGGACATCGACGTATCTTTCTAAGAACCATGTTTGGTGGAGAAATAGGTTAATTATACGATGGAAAGGTAGAGCGTAGGACTCCTCCAGTAGTAATGATTGTGCATGAAATAATTGAACAACTAGATCAGTTGAAGTTTCCAACTATGAGTAAACATCCTAAATTAAAAAAGAAGAAAAGAAAGAGACCTCTTAATTGGACTAAGCAAAGCATTTTCTTCGAATTTCCTTAGTGGTTGAGATTATTATTACGTCACAAACTAGATGTAATGTACATTGAAGGAAAAACCAAGACCACTAATACATGATTAGACCTACAAGATTTAAAAATTAGAAAGGATTTACACCTAATAGAAGTTCGTAACAGATTGGTGAAGCCACATGCGAGTTACACATTAACTAGCAGCGAGCTAGTTGAGTTTTGCAAGTACCTGAAATCAGTGAAATTTCTTAATGGATTCGTTTCTAATTTTTCATGATGTGTGAATAAAAATAAGGGAAAATATTAGGTTTCAAAACGCACGATTGTCATGTTTTCAAACTTTCTTGATATTCAAACTTTCTTACTAAAAAATATGTACACCGCTATTACTGAACTCTGTAGCTTCTTTCTTGATTTGTGCACCAGACCAATACAAGTAAGTGATTTGAACAGATTGCAAGCAGATATTATAATATTTTTCAAAATTGGAAAGAATATTTCCACCTGCCTTTTTCAGCGTAATGGTATACCTTGTTGTTCACTACCATACTAAACCAGGATTGCTAGTTTGGTTTCTTACATCTATCAAGGAGTTCAGGGGTTACTGTCACAAACATTTCAAAGAGTACAACGGTCCTGAACAGGCACGTGCCAACCCACCATACATATTGGTGGAATGTTTAGAAGATTGATACTTTTTATGCTATCACTATATGAGTCAAGCATTTCAGGTGAGATAATCTACACATTGCAATGGTATGTTATTTCATTTAATTTTCAGTATGCGTATATAATTTTAACAAATATTTCCATGCAGGAGCAATCACGGACGAATAAGGCTACCAAACAAAAGCATCCTTACAGTCAACTTGGACTTACTAATTTCGTGTATGTGTAATGCAAGTACAACACTTCGGTATTGCTTGCTTATACTCTTGTGCGATGAATCCCGAGTCATGATCATTGCATTTGTAGTGCTCCCAAGTAATTATTCATCGCATAGTGTCTAAGTCCTTGTTGAGTATAAGTTTTCTTACTACTTGCCCAAGTGCAAGCGAACAATAGGTTTACCTAGGTGATATAGGGTTGAACACAGGAAATTGTTTAGATGTTAGTTTTAGATTCCACTTCTCGTTTAGGCTTTATAAAAATTAACTTGAAAGAATATATGGAACTACAATTACTTATTTACAATTCAAGACTCTTGAAAGGAGTTGAACTAGCTTGTATGCAGATGATGGGTGAAGGAAATTCTATGTACTATTAGATGATTACGTGTTGCGATACTCCTAACACGCTAAAATTGCATAATTAGCACATGATTAAGGCGACCTCCTCTCAAAGTGTTTAAACGGTCCACGTGTTTACCTTTTGGGATACAAATGACTATGCTTGCTTAGGGAAATTATACCTAGAGAACTTGACTCATAATACTCATAGGACTTCTCGTTTAAGGACGATAACCTCTCGGTGACTATTGTCCATCCTTGTTCACCTCTCGGGATACAAATGTTGAAAACTACCTCGCTAAGGTAGAATTTGTCACAAAATTCCTCTTTGCACGCATTAGCCTTATCCTTTTTATTTACCCTCTCGGGTAGTTGGCGATTTACATAGACCAAGTGATGAACATAGCTTAACTAATGCGATAAGGTTTATGAGTTGATCTTCTTATCAGAAACTTATCACAACTCTTCTCATTTAATAACACGACGATAGATGAAAAGTTAAGAAATTGTGGATTGAAAAGGTATAAACATGCAGTCTATGTATAAAGAATATAGGCCTTCAGCCACTGTACAATATGAACAATACATGAACCATAATAAAATAACAAAATGGAAAGAAAATTGAAAAATGTTGTTACAAGTTAAGAGATCAAAAGCACATACTCTTTTCTTTCATCACGGCTATTTAATCTCCCAGTATCTCGTTCAAGTTCTCTCTTTCTCTCTGTAATTTTCTTTGGTCATTTTTTAGTCTCTCTAGCACATTCAGACTCCGGATCTATTCGGGTCTCCCTTTTTTGGTGGGGATGAAGTGCTTCTATAGGCTGCTTTTTAGTGGAAAAAATCTCTTCCTTTGAGTGTGGCAGCCAAATGTGGATGCTTTTTTAGGTAAAAATACTTCATGAATCTTCATCCCTATCACCAGTTTCTGTTTTCTTTGTTTATAGGTAAATTGATTGGATATTGTTTTACTACTTAGTCAACTTAGAAATGAAAAGACAATAAATAATTCTTGTGAGTTTTGCTAAAGGTGCTTGTTTTGTGTTGTTTCTTTTAGGTGAAATATGATGGTGTTTTTTTTTTTTTTTTTTTTTAGGATACTAGTCCAGCCATCCATGGATAAGATTGTCTGTTGCTTGTTCTGAATAGCGTTTTTTTATTATTTTAGGGTACTAGTCTAGCCATACCTATGGATCGAATTGTCTGTTGCTTGTTCTGAATTTTGACCTGACGCAATGATTTTGTTTTTGTTTATCGTTTATATGCTTTGTCATTAAAGGGCTTGATGGTGAACACTAATGGAATCCTGAACTCGTGGATGTAGTTGAAATATCTCTAAAGAAAAATCCAAAGTTTGAGAATGGGAGCTTCAACTGAACCCATCATAATGAAGGAAAAGAATTGTACGAAAGTTTTGTTGGAACATACTTAATTTTGTTGATTACGTCAAACATTTTGAATGAATATACTTCTAATTTCTTTTGTATGTTAGAAATTTTAACAGTTTCATTATAATTATATAGATTTTGTTGAAATGTGAATTACATCTTCTTTGCCTAGGCAAGGAACTTCTATACATATGTATATGGTTATAATTTGATTTTAAAATAATATTTGCAAAACAAATTGTAAAATAAAAATGTCCATTAACATTAAAATCCATCCTCATTACGATGAATAATGCTAAAAAAAAAAGAGACTTTCAATAACGTATCTAAAATAGCTATAGAACATCTTTTAGAACGTTTTTTTATTGCTATAAAACTTTTTATAATACTTTTTTTAAAATATAATGGAATGTTTCTACAACATTGAATTAAAGTTATCATATATCAACTCTCTATGGTGCTATTAATAGCTCTACAAAAACGCTATTGAAAGTCGAATACTTTCAATAACATTGACTACGAAAGCATGTACAAAATGCTACAAAAACAATTTTATAGTGTTTCCAATGATATTAAAAATCCTATTGAAATATTTTGATAGTGGTTGTCCATCGCAATAAAAAACGCTATCAAAACCTTTTAATATCATTTTTTTCACGCTATGAAAAGTCTTTATAACAACAAAGATGTGCTATCACAACAACATTTTTATAGTGCTTATTATAACATTGTTAAAACGTTATGAAAAAATCATGGACTTTCACTAACATGGGTTACGACGACATTTCAAAAACACTATCGAAAGTCAATGATAACGTTTTTTTAAGCTATCGTAACTAAATTTTTTTGAAGTATCATGTGTAATGGTTTTGTATTGAACGAATGTATTTTGAAACATCAATGAAGTTCTCGTAGTCTATCCAAGTCCAAAGATTTTGTTTTAAATTTTCCTCCCAATTACATTGAAATTTCGCTTACTAGGCAATCGGGGTGTTACTTTGGGGAGAAACAAACTTCAAATTAAATGTCCAAATTTTTTAAATGTTAAATTGAATTATCTCAACACCCTAATTCAATTTACTCTTTAAAAACCACAATATAATTCAATTAATTAATTATATAAATAAAATTTCCTTAAAATTTTGGGATGTACTTATACGTTCAATCTCTTCACTCTTCTATTTATCGAGAGTTCTCAGAAGCGAGTTTTAAGAGTTGGAATTTGCTTGGTCCATAAACTTAACCATCGGATCCAATTAATTGGAGATACGAGTCTTAGTTGGTGTTTGAGCCAAATTAAACTTACAGTTTAAGCTAAAAAATAAAAATCAAAATAAAGAGTGTGGGAGCAGGAAAGGGGACGTGAGAGTCTTGAGTTTTGAAGAAAAGAAAAGAACAAAATTAGGTTTTTTTTTCGTTAATTTGAATTAAATGTATAGATTATGTTTTTGTGTTAGTATAAAAGATTATAGAATAACTTATCAAGATTTCTTGACTATTTATCAATTTAATTAATATGATAAATTTAGAGTCTAGTCATTCAAACAATGAAAGTCATCTCGTCGTTCTGTTAAAGAGTTAATAGAATTTTAGGTGGTAGAAACAAAAAAAAAAAGATATGTATTTTATATTTTATATTTAAGAAAAGCAAAATTCTATTCTAAATCTTAACAACATATATCCTTCAACTTTTATTAAAATGAACTCTTTTTTATCCTTCATTAAAGGCATTGTAAGAAGGAGCTCTTGCAAATATAGCAAAATTAGTTTTAGAAATTAGATCTATAGCACATCACTTTTAGATTTGCAAAAATGACAAAATTCAAGCCTAGTCAATATTTGAAAATTGCAAAATTACAAACCTACGCTCTAGAATTATAAACATTTTCACGAATCATTTGATATGTTGTTTATATACTTGATGTGTTTTTTATGCACTTGTTATGCTTGTTTATACACCCGATGAATTAAATAACACTTGATATATATCATTGGTTTGATACACTTGATATGTTGTTGATACATTTGTTAAACTTTGCAAACACTCAATCAATTAAATACATTGATGCACTAAGCATAATACGTTTGTTGTATTGTCAATACATTTATTATGATTTGTTCATACACTTGTAGTGTTTTGTTCATACACTTGATGAGTTTTGTTCATACACCTGATGAGTTTAATACACTTTATAAGTTTGATACACTAAATACACTAGTGATAAACATTTTATACTTCATCGATACACTCAAAAAATTTAATACATTTGATAGAGATCATATGTTTGATACCCTTGATGTATTGGTACACTTTCTATGTTTACTAATACACTCGATTGATGAAAATACTCTTGATACATTTGAGGTTCTATTAATACACTTAATATACTTCAGTAGTACACTTTGATGCATATTATACGTTTGATACACTAAGTTATATCATTCATATACTTAATAATACTAAAATGAATTGTATAAAATTTACAAAAATGAAAATCATGTAATAAGTATATCAACCAAATAATAATACATATAATATAAGTACATCAAAACATTGATATACAAAACTAATACATATAACGTGATGCTCTAACAAACTAAAGACAACCATCTTCATTACATCCCAACTCAATAAATCTTGAATTAGATCTCAATGTCTTAAACTCAAAATTAATCTTGACAGAGGAATAATTTCAACAAAATTTCTTTACTACGTACAAAACAAATCCTTCTCCATAAAAGCCAAGTCATTTTTAATATTGATAATAGCAACATCTTTAAAAATAGTTAATTCACCTCCCAAATCAGTCTCAACTATGGAAGAAGAAGTTGAATCAATTAAACATCCAAAACTATATATATAAAATGAGCAACTACGAAACGATATTAGGTAGATTGATCCTTAACTAGTGTCAAGAGCTAAGTCACATCTTTATTTTCAACACTCTTAAAAACATGATAAGCACCATTACTATCTATAGGCAACAAAAATGAAAGTTCTATACATGATTCAACCTGAATTTCGATACGTATCAAGTTCATAGAAAAAAAATCAAATGATGATATCGTTTTATCAACCAAAACACAATTTGTTTTGTAATCCACATGATATTGTCACTCATCTATTGACCACACATGAAAAACAATTACTATACAAACTTAACCATAACTACAATGAACTACAACAATTTTGAAAAAATGAAAAATACGTTAGTAAGTGTATTAGTCAATTAATACATATAATATGAGTACATCATAGATATAAAAAAACTGACACAAATTTATAAAAAAAAATAACCAAACATAAATAAATAAAACAAAGCTTGCAAAGCCCCTTTCGATAAAAGAGATGAGGAACAAATAAAAAAACAAATAAAAGAGATGAGCAAGAACATATCTTAACCTTAATTTTGGATAGATGATTATCGATTTACAGAAGAAGAAAGAAAAAAGTTGATGATTAAAGTTCCTTACCAATTTCGAACATCAAAATATAGGAAAGGATATTAGGGATTTAAAAAATAATATAGGAAGAAATAAATACATGAAATACATGAAGAAGAACAGTGGAGAAGAGGGAGAAAAAGACGAGGAAAAGAGACATGGCGAAGAAGAGAAACCAAGAACGGCGGAGATTGAAGAAGTGACGAAGAAAACCAAGAAGAGGAAGAGAAAAAATGATGATAACATGAACGATAAAAAGAGAATGAAAAAGTGACGGGGAACAATTAAAATAAAAAAAATAAAGGAGAACGATCCAAAAAAGAAATGAAAGAGGAAGAGAAAACAATGAAGATTTAGAGAAGGACATTTTTGAAATAATAAAAAGATTAAAATATAAAATATCAACCAAAATTAGAAAGTTTAAACCATCGGTCTCGAACAAAAGAATAGATGTCTCGTAATAATTGTTGAACTATATTCCTGTTGAAAGCTCTTGTATCGTTTATGGGCATGGATACCTACATTATACACTTAATTAAATGCACTAGATGAATATTTTTAAATGCTTTTTGGAAAATAATTAAACCCAATTGAACCTCCAAGTTACAATAATTATTTA